>JAVLVB010000290.1:145929-159287 GCA_032876305.1 Orestias chungarensis
TTTTGTCTCGAAGTCTGACATTGTAAGATTGCCATTGGGACGGGAACGTATTCAGCTGACTTCAGATTATTGTACTGAACGTGCCTGGGAGGCCTTTGCGAATACATTAGGATTAGGAAGGAACGGCATGACTTAATGATTAAATGTAATCATCACTCTGTTTATAATTGTGGTTTGAAAAGGAATGAACAATCCTTCATACTTGTATTCGCAGTGAAAGTAAAATTGCTGCACGCCAAAAGTGCCTATTATAGATGAGAGCTTTACCCTTATTGGACACACAGCGATGGAGATATCTCTGATAAAAGCCTGATTAGTTGATTAACTCAGCCTTCCTCTGTCCTCATTAATGGGCTCATCCCTTCTTGGTAGTTTTTATTTTTTATTTTTTCCATTATTCTCTGAAATTTTTTGTCGCCTTTTCTCCTCATCTCATGAGAGGGCCTCTCTTTTTCCCTCTTCCATCCACTAGTCTACCTCCTCAGCAGCTTTCAGACGAACCCACTCAGGGCAGATTCTAGGTCATGAGGACTTTAAATGAATAATAAACAGCTGTCTGCTTTAAAGAGAATTATTTATAGATGGAGACTCTGTCGTCCTCTGTCACCGTCTCAGCTCTTCCTTCTTTTGTTTCGGGCTGTTGTTGTTTGTCATCTTTTCATTTCCTAACAGCCTGTTTGTTTCTGCCTGTGGGACTCCTCTGTTGCCGCTTATTCTTCTGGAACTGTTGTAGTAATATTAATACCAGCTGCAAACTGTGTACGTTGATGGATAAACACTTGGAATAAATGTTGTTGAAATATTAAAGCCAGAGGTTTTTTTCTATTAAGGTTTTTCTTTGATTTTGGTTGCTTTCTCTCTCATTTTCAGTCCAATTCCTAACACTAACCCTAACTAATAAACATATGAGCTTAAGAAATGAGCCGCTGTTGTGTTGACAAGTTATAGATAAGTTTGCGAACATTACATTTCAAATTAAGTCTAAGATTTAATGTTGCTACCAGTTTTTTACATTTTTTTGTGAGAAAGACGAGGTTTTTTTTCTCTATTTTCAGTTAAAATACCAAAGCTAGAAATATGTGCCCCCATAAAATATAATTTATCCTGCAACAAGTTGATTTCCAAAGAGATATTTGCATTATGTGTCTCTAAAGTCCTTTAACAGTGGTTTGATTGTTTTTCCGGCTTCTTAGGAATTATTCCAAATCACACTAAATGCTGAATTGCCCCAACTGCTAAATGAATTGGAAATTATTCATGTAGATATTTTTACTCAGAATGATTTCCTCTGGCCATACTGGACTCAGACTTTTGCAGGCTGAATGGATCATTTCTAATTTAGTTTTGTAGTAGACACAGTCTTTTACAAGAGTAATTTCTAATGTAGCTACAAAAAAGCTAATATGGGGAATACTATAACTTATCAAAAGGTTTAATAACAACATTGTGTTTCAACATTTCCTGTATATTATTTATTTTATTTTACATTTTTTTACCCTGTTTAATAAAGGCCAACTCAATACTTAGTTATTTGTTGTCCCGAATGTTCCAAAACTCTGTTGGGCCTAGGATTAGCCAATAAATAGCTAATAGATTTAGCATAGTAAAAAGCAAAAATGCTATGTATTCTGCTTTATAACATCTTTGAAGCCTTTAAGGGATAATTTAAACGTTTTAGTTATAATTAAAAGCCAGCTGCTTGATAAAGCTAATATGCTAATGGTTAGCATGAAACATTAGCATATAAACACTGAAAGTATTATTTGATAGTGTATAAAAATAGAAAAACTTTACAAGGCATTCAGAAATGTTTTGGGAGTGAACAATCAAGCTTAGCTAAGTTTTCAAGAAAGTCTGTTTTTAATGTTGTAGAGCTTTCTGATTAATGAACAGGCGTTCTCAGCCAAGCCAAGTTTCTTGTGAATTAGGGAGCTGTCTACATAACTTTACCCCATAACGATAGATTATGTTGGCTTTTAGATGTCTGTTTGATTATCATAATAGAAGTAAATACAGCTGAGTGTGGGGCTGAGCTTTTTGCTGATTTTTAATCAGAGAGAGAGACAAAGACTGCAAAGTGACTGCAGAAATGGGATCGAGGGAAGCGAGCTGAGGTCAGCAGGAAGTGAGAGTAAGACCAAACTAAAGCTCCAGGCTCAAACAGCGAGAGCTTGTTTGGGTCTAGTATGGCTGATAATCCCCACACGAAAACACGCATGCAGTTCAATCTTATAAAAAAGGCCAAAAGCTATCTACAAATATAACTTTACTCCTATAAAACCTTTCAGGGGGATTATATTAGAGGGAAGATGTTGAAATAAACAAGACTGATTTGAAAAACAATCAAAGACTAAATCAACAGGGATTAAAAATAATAATGTATTCTATTAATTGAAATTCAGTAAAGAAACGTAAATGGCTTTAGACAGTAATTAATGTTTGAATGTCATGTGTAGTTGACTACACTGTACCTTTAAGGTTATTGTAAAAACAAAAAATACTCCTGGACAAATAAAATCAGATTGGGCATAAAAGAGAAACTTCGGTTTATTCTGATATCAGCCACAAATTAATGACAAATTCTTTAAAATGTCCAGATAACAGGTCACTGTGAAATTTTTTGTCAGACTTGTTCAGGTAAACACATAAATAAATGAGTTTTTATCTACTTTGACCTGTTTTTCGTCTATCAGGCAGTCTCTGATTAGCTTAGTGACTTATGTAACCGCTGTGTTTCTAATGAGGGATGTTTGCCTAATTAACCCCCCTTCTCTGTGTTTTTAACAGGGCTTTGTACACCTATGAGGATGAGAGTAATGACCTGACACTGGCTGCATCCGGAGGTTTGTGTTTCCATCACTTTTATTTCCCTTTACACATTTCATCTCTGCTGGGACTCCCTCTAGAGGAACGTATTGTAGTTACAGTGTTTTTTAGTGAAAATTAGTTGAGAGACTGTAAAGCTGATATGCTCTGTGGGTTCTTCGTCCTGTGATTGGTTCTGAGTCGTCACTGCTCCACCCAAGGATCATAACAGCCTGACGATGATTCTTTATTTTTGATTCATACTCGATTCACTGGGAAATCTTGTCACCACCGCTGTTGTGTGAATGCTTAATCATAAATTAGCGAATGTACATATGGACTAAAAGCTTTTATAGCAGAGGAGAGAAAACGACTCCAGCCTGTGGCAGCTTGGGTTTGCTATAATATGTTCCACAACAAATGGATAATTTAAAAGTAGCTCTGTTATCTTAAATTCTTATGAATATATTTACTTGTAGCTTTGTTTTTATTGCAGAACAGTGCCTGTATGCACAATCCAAACATCTGTAGAGAAACCTTACCCTATATTGTGTGTTGCAGCATACCTAAAGCGGCATTTGTCGTAATTCAACGTACTGTCTTGCAAAACATGAGTTTAAGTTGACAGCAATGTGTTGGCATGATTACAGCTCTGCCATACTGGTTCAGACGATGGGCTGGTTGGAGCCCAATAAGATGTTTTAAAACATAACTCTGCTTTAAACTTCTCCACAACCTCATTGCCTGACTGCTTTGGTGGGATTCTTGGCCTGCCTGCCTCTCTCAATGTACAAGTTAATACCATTTTGTGTAAATTTGCTACATAAAATCCCCTGTAAATGCATTTAAATGTGGTGACATACATTTATAAAGTATGGTATTACTGATACATCAAATCCTGAAACGTTTACCTATCCTGTTTTTATTGTTTTATTTTTTGAAATGTAGGTTGTATCTACATTATCGAGTAAAAAATGAGCCGAAAAGAATGAGTTTGAACGCATTAACAGGCTTGTTTTGATAAAGTCATGTTTAGGGTACCAAACCTGTCAGTAGAGCAGCTGTAACAGCGCCCCCTTTTCTGTCCTGCAGGAGGAGGTCTAGCAGAGATCATGCTGACCTTCGACAACAGCAGGGTGATGTATGGCTTCTGTAGCCTGAAGGAGCCCACTGCCGCTCTGCCACGATACATCCTCATCAACTGGGTGAGTCTCTGTTTGAGGGGGCGTGAGGCAGAAATGTCCTTCAGTGTGTTGAAGAAGGATCACTGGGTCATAAAGGGTCACATTTTTTAATATAGTTTATCTTTCAGCAAACGACATGAACATAGTTCAGTGCAGAGCTGCTGCAGATCTGCTAAATTCATTCATGAAGGTATTGCAAAGCTTAGAGCACTGGCAAAATAATCATGATTCATAATATGTTAATGTGGCTCACTTGCCTTTAAATAAATAGAAAACACGAATCTAAGAGTATCAAATCAAGAATCCATAAAATTAGGGATGTCCAGATAAAAGATGTTCACTTCGTCCTTTAGTATTGCATGTTATTGAACAAATACAACATTTCCATGAATCACACATACTGACCTATTGTTTTTTGGTTTTTTTATGCGTAAAATGTTAGAAAGTTCCGGATCAAGACACCCTTACAGAAAACACATTTTTGGTTAGATATTTTTGTAAATCCTGTTGGATCGATATCTAGATATTGAAACATTAGTGAATAAAACCAGCAGCACAACTTGTGTTCATAGAGGGAATATTTTTGTTTACCCTTTATCAGAGAGTAGCTCTACAAGTCATAATTATAAAATGATTATTTCAGTAATTAATATTTAGCACGTACTTCTAATATCTTGCTGTCTTACTGGCTGACCTATTAGCATACCTTGGCTGTAGCATTGTATGTTTTCATCTGAATGATGTATAATTAGTTACTAGTCAGCTTCTTGAGGCCTAGTGTGCTGTTGACCTACTGCTTTCAATAACAACTAACTTGATGAGTTTAAAGTTCTACTAAAATAATTTGAGGCTTCATTTATTATGATTTAATTTGAATTTCACTTGAAACCCCAAACAGTTTTTTTTTTGCTGTTTCCATTTCATTAAAAATAATTTAGTTAGTACACTTTTAACATTTTTTTTCTTATTCACTAGTAGCATTAACTATAGAGTATTCATTGATAAACTGCTTCTGTTCTCTGTTTTTACCTCCCATGCCAATACTTTAAGCCTTATTGGCATAGCCTAACAACTGTATTATTCAGTTTCTGTTCAAAAATAGGCAAAACAAAATTTTGTCATGCGAATTCACAACTTTTATTAAACACAGTTCAATCAAAAACGTTATAAAACTGTATGAAAAAAGTTGTGAAAACGTCACTACTTAGCTTCTTAATGCTAATTTCTGACTTTTTTCTTTAGCTTAGCAGCTAATCCTAAAATAAATCTTTAAAAACGTATAATGTTTAACTGTTAATATTTTACTCAATATGTGCTTTTGCCTAATGGGTGATTACATTTCTTTCAAAAAGAGTCAAATTTAATACTTTATTATCTTAGCATAGCAACTAGTAATGTAGCATTTTATTAATTTTAAAACTCTTTTACGTTAATTTGTGAATATACCCTCTTAATCACTGCTTTGGTCATTCATACTATAGTTTTAGCTCCATATTTGCTAAGTAGGTTAGTCTACCACCTATGTCTTTACCTGTTGCATATAAATAGGTTGTTAATTATAGACCAATTTCTAAAAGAATACATAACATGGATTTAAAGATGTTTGTCACTCCTAATCCATTTCTGTAAATTTCCGCCTATTTACAGATTGTTTTTAAAGCATGTAGGAAAAATTTGAAAGAAAATGCTGCCTGAGAAACTGAACCATCGAGAGACAATGCTACTTGATACGCTATTGACTGATCAGTCTTTGGAAAATGCTGGTATTGGTTAAATGTTGTAAAATACCATTTTCTGCTGCTAAACTATGATGGCTTTTTTAATAGATTAATTGAATGGGAACAATGTTTAAAACATCCAAGAAGTATTCATTTGATTTAAATCAGAACAAAAAATGAACCACTAGCCAACATGTTTGTGTTTTTTGTTACAATCAAAATAAATTTATTCTATGTCCAATAATGTGTTTGGCAATAAAGCTGATTCTGATTTAAACAGCCACATTTTGACAATCAGGGCAAATTGAAAGAACTAAAACAACCTCAGATGTAGCTGAGTATAGAAAACACATAATACAGATGTGAATATATTATTAGGAAATGAATAATTTGTGAAGTTGAACTCATTCATTCCCAGTGAGAGTCTGCGACAAAGCGTGTTAAGAGCATTTGAACGCAGCCGGACTCCTTCTGAGAGCCTCGAGATGAATGTTTTACTTTGTGAACCTGACAGCAGCGGGGGCTCGCTGAGGAAGTACAAAATGACACAGTGCAGAATGATGGAGAGAGAAAGAAAGCTTATGTTTAATTACAGCCTGTTTTTTTTAAATTTGTTCCCAGGACTCAAACTGCAGAGGTGAGCGAAAAAAATCCTTGCAAAGATCCATCCTCTAATGTAGCAAATGGTGACTGAAAGACTCAGACAGGAAGACATTTAGTGGTTAATTGAACCTGGGATCACAGCTATCTGTGTTTTTTTTTGTTTTATAATCAATCAACAGAAACGGCCACAAGAGCAACGGTCCGAGTTAAAATGAGACAAGCTGGTCACAACCAACACAAAAAAGGGGAATTAAACTTCCTAAATTACATTTTCTAGCTGTATTTTTGTCTGATCCAAAAATGATGACATTTAGATCATTATAAATACAGATGAGATGAGCCCATTTTTTTGTCTAATTGGTAGTAACTGTGTTTGCTTTGTGCTGGTTAGAATGGTAAAGTACATTCAGCCTGTTATAATAAAAACTGTTTGAGTAACGGAGCAGCACACAAAACTACCAAACCAGAGCAAAGCAAGGATCAAGCTGCTGTCGAATCCGGTCACTCCACTGGAAACAAATAACTAGTTCTATAAAAATAAAAAAACATTCAAATGAAAATATTCTGAGCAGCTGGGATTTAGCTTTCCCTTTTTGTTTAGTTGGTCAACCATTTTGTTTGTTTTAAAAGATACTGTAAGTTTTGTTCCAAGCAACGATTTAATTTCTTCATACGTGATTGCAGCTATAAAAATACTTAAAACTGTGTCATCTTTGATTCCTGTTCTGCTTTCATAGGAAAAAATATGCAGTGAGTAGAAGAGTTGTGGCAAAAGCAAATGAGGTGGAGTAGTACCTGATGGTGGCATAAAGGACATATTACCGCAGAATATGAACAGCTAGCATCTCTTGACAGTCATAAGACTGAATTACCTTTTACAGTCTGAGGTCTCATTTGATTCGTTGCAAGACTTGACTGCTACTGGAAACCTTTGCTGCCTAAAGCATCTCCATCAACCAATAACACTTTGAACGCACTTGTATAGGAGATACAACAACTTTAACACATTTTTGTTTGGGATAAATATGTTTAATTGTCTTAAATTGAATTAAAATAACAATCCTAAGTAGAAGACAGGTAGTCTGTCTCCAAGAAACAACAGAAAAAGTCCAGTAGACTTTTACTGAGACAAGACACAAGATTGTGAATAACAGACCAATCTTTAGGTTCAGAGTCTTAGATCTGATATATTAAACTTTGCCAGTGGGTTTTTAATTGTGGGCCCACTAAGGCAAACTGTTTTTTTTTCCTCTCTATCTGCGACAGGTGGGAGAAGATGTTCCGGATTCCAGGAAGTGTGCTTGTGCAAGCCACGTTGCCAACATTGCAGACTTCTTCCAGGTCAGAACCAAAGGAATATAAAACATTATTTAGCAGCTGCGCAAATAAGGATAATGACATCACCAGTAAAACATGATATTCGTGCTTAATTTTGAATTGTTTTTTGTTTTTATTATTATTATTACGAGACCTTTCAAATGCCCTTCAAAATTTGTCGTTTCTGAAACGTTAACATTTTGTTACATTACAACCAGTTTCATGGTATTTTATGTGACACACCTTGTACAGACAAAGTGGCGCGTGCCTATGAAGTAGGAAGAGAATAATACTTGGTTCTCTTTGGGGGGTTTTCATAAATGAACATTTAAAAAGTGATACCTCTAAATCTTAAAAACAGATTCTATATTTGTTATTTTATCTCTGTGAAGGCTATAAGAAGTTTGTTAGAGAACATTAGTGAACAAACAGCAAAATAAAGACCAAGGAAAGCAGCAATCAAACCAGGGAGAAAATTGTGGAGATGATCAGATTAGGATGCGGTTAGAAAAACATACATCAAACTTTGAATAATTCTCTCTTAAAATCCTCGAAAAAAACCTGTTAAAAATACTTGACTGTGGCAAAATTTAAATTTCAGCAAGATAAGGGTTTTAAACATAAAAGCAGATGTAGAATAGGGTGGTTTGGATCAAAGCCTGTTCGAAGACCTAAATATATAAAGGGGTATTTGTAACAAGACTTCATTCATGTTGAGTTTGAATTTCTCTCTATAAATGTGCAGAGATGCTTGAGACAAACATGCAGCTGTAATTGCATTTACATTGAACCGTTTGGACAACGAGTAAAACTTACCTAAATGGTGCTCTATGCAATGATTGCTGCACTTTCATCCTTTTCCGTTTTAGCACAAACACACAAATTTATAAAAACAAACTTAGAAAATCTTTTTTTTTTCTTACCGAATGCCAAGTTTCGGAGAATTGAGATTTTTTTTCCCCCCACTACAAAATCTCAGTGTTAGTTTGGACAAGAGCTGAATGTTTTCATCAAAAGCTTGGCAGAGAAAGGCGCTTCATCACATTAAAACCTGTAGGAGGATCAAAGAGGAGGAACAAGTGTGTGTGACAAATTGCATCTCTTTTTAAAGTAATCTCTTCATGCAGAGAGCGTGGAACTGCTGTGTGTGTGGAGGGAATCATAAAAAGCAGTGTTTTTTTTTCACTCCTGCACACCTGGCTGAAGGTATTTTAGGATTTATAGAGCAGATAAAAAGATGGAGATTAAAGCAGAGGTGATGTTTTATTTATACTTTTTTTTCAGCTGAGCTGAGTGTGTGTTGGAGTGTCATTACTCTAAGTGGCAGCTTTCTCTCCCACATAGAGCCACTGGAGAGGTTTTAAATAGCCCTTGTTGGGATGCACGTATTGTGTTTCCATCACTTTAGAGGGCATTGAAGGATCTGAGATTAATTTCACAGTGCCGCAAAAAGTCCAACAATAACAAACCATGTGTTAAACGATTGGTTGTGTTAAACGTGAACATTTACAAATATTAAAGTCTGAAGAAGGTTCGATTATTTTCTGGTTCTCTCCGGATTAAGCGGCTCAGCTGAAGGCCTGTTTCCTTAAACAATGTTTTCTAAGGTCCTATAACCTTTATTTGCAGGCAGACTGCAACACAGATTTGTTTTAAAGTATAGGTAACTCTCTGTCCCAAGGATAGTTTTTGTTTTAATTATTATTATTTTGTTATTATTTTTATTTTATTTTATTTTTTGCTTTTGACACCTAATTGTGTATGGAACATTTATAAGCAGTCCGTTTTTCACCTGAGATTATTTCCATTTTTTGAAACAACAAAATTTAAGTCCTAGTTATATACTCTATATTTATTTTAACTCTTCTTTCATTTTGTCTCTGTTTCATCTGTATGGAAAGCCATTAAATACTTTGTTGTTATGTTAACAGCCTATGTAGACACAACCAGATGCATCAAAGTTATTAGTGACGTTGAATATAAAGTTAGTAACCATAGAAGGAATGTTAGTGACCTTAAATGTTATTGACCATAAATGTAAAGTTGTTGAGCATAAAAGGAAAGATAGTGACCTTAAATGTAAAGTTGTTGACCATAAAAGAAAACTTAGTGACCTTGAATGTAAAGTTGTTGACCATAAAAGGAAAGTTAGTGACCTTAAATGTAAAGTTGTTGATCATAAAAGGAAAGTTAGTGACCTTAAATGTAAAGTTGTTGATCATAAAAGGAAAGTTAGTGACCATAAAAGGAAAGTTAGTGACCTTAAATGTAAAGTTGTTAACCATAAATGTAAAGTTGTTGACCATAAAAGGAAAGTTAGTGACCTTAAATGTGAAGTTATCGACTATAAATGTAACATTTTTCACCATAAATGTAAAGTTATTGACCATAAAAGGTAAATTAGTGACCTGTAATGTAAAGTTGGCAAACTTGAATGTATAGTTAGTGACTATTAATGTAAAAGCAAACATGTCTGAACCATGGTAAGATATTTTTACTGCATTCATTCACACGGTTAGAAGAAAATTTTATGTAACAGCAAAAAAACGACTGTTGAAATCAGAGAATATTTACCTAAAAATAACAAAACATATCATATTAGATTTTTTTTTTCCTTTTTTTTTCAGGGTGTGGAGGTTACTGTCAATGCCAGCAGCCTGGATGACATTGATCCGTCAGCCATCGGGCAGCGGGTAACTAACGGGACGGCAGCGGTGGCGAGCCCAGTTCTGAGTCGCCTGAAAACCCGAGACGAAGAAAACGCAGATGTGGTAAAAGACCATGGACAACCTATGATCCAATCAGTCTTTGTAAAATTGTTTTTAAATTTCTGATTTTAAAGAATTTATAGTAAATCAACATCCTACTGTAAATGTAAGAATCATTGCCGTTTTTGAGCAAACTTTTCAACATGTCTGTTAGCGGGATATTCATAAGATAGAGAGAAAAACTGAACAGCAGAATCTGCGCTTCAAAGTTGATTTACAGTCGTTGATTACGTGACTAACTAAAAATGTTGCTCTACCTAATTCTGGTTACAGGGCACTGTGTACCAGAAGACTAATGCAGAGGTGGAGATGAAGAAAATCAATAGAGAGGAGTTTTGGGAACAAGCCAAGGTACACACTGAACCTAATACCAAAAGAGGAGAAAATCAACAAACACAACAAAGAAATAATAGAATAAGAGTTTTTTTTATCTTTTTTTGTTTTTAAGACATAGCTTTATAACGACAGGATTATTGTGAAAGTTATGCTACTCAAAATGATTTCATTGCTGGAGAAATTAGTCAAATGAAACATTTGTTGTCCTTTATTGTCTTTGTGTATCTTTTTAAAGTAAATTATCACCAGTATCATCATCTTTGGGCTCACTTTATCTGATAATAAAGACAAGCAAGATTACAATCCTTGCTAAAACCTTACTGAAGAGAGGAATAGTGATATTGACGTGATTTTACTTTCCTCAACCAGTGAGACAATGTAAGATTTATTTCCAACACTTTGTATAAACTAATGTGTTAAAAGTCTGATCAAGTATCCTATGCAGAAAAAGCATTTCATATTCCTGGTGTATAAAATACCATGTTTTTCCATGATGATAAATCTAGAATAGCTCTTGGGAATCCCAGTGAAGCTGTTGTTGAAAAGAGGTGAGAAACAAAGTCATTCGATGTCGAGTGCTCCGATTCGCCAGTGGTATCTGCAGATGAAATACAAAACGACTGGATGAATCATCGAGCCACCGGGTTTTGAACAAGTTCACTCTTCAAACGAAAGAGACTTAAAATTCAAACGTGGAAATTTAGAAAGAAAAAAAAACACAATGTCGATCTGTAATGGATATATATAGTATTTGCATTTTGGAAGCAAAGAAAAACTGAAGGGCATCAAAATAAGTTATTGTAGTTCAAGCAGAGCTTTTTAAACACTTTATGGCCCAAATCTATTGAGGCGTTTAAAAAACTTGGATTCATTTTTGTTTTCTAATGTTTTGCCAGTAATGTAATTCTAAACAGATCAGAGTGAAAGTAAAAGCTTATATGTTTGGGAGTTAATGGACCAAACAGTCTGAAACAGTGAAGGTTTTTAAAAAAAATGTTGAAGTTAAAAATAAAATTTAGCAAAGTTTAGATTGATCGCTGTGGTTTGGGCTGAGTGAGAACGTTTTTGATCTTGCTTAGTTATAAAAATGAGTACCTTTTTAAGAAAGCTGAGTGTTGAAAGGAATTTCATTTGATGATTGCTTTTCTTTTGTTGCGTTGCGTAGTTTTTGTATTAACTGGTTTGGTTTGAGAAATATCTTTCCTTTGTGCTGTTTTCCATCTTGCTGAATCATTGTGGCAGAGAAAAACAAAACTTAATGTCTAAAAAAAGTTTATAAAATGAGTTTTTATTGTGTGATGTTAGACCTACTTCTAAGGTTTAGGCTAATTGGAGAGGATGAGAAAATAACAGTTCCGATGTCTTGAATCAGTAATGGTTATGAGAATGCAGCTTGAGTCTTTTATGATGAGTAACTTACCCATCTGCTATAAAATAATCCTATAAAACACGCCTGTGGTTTAGGACCTTTATTCTTAGTTTGTTTTTAATTTATGTTCTCATTGTTTAATCCTAGCTAAGATGTTTGGTGCTTAATTAATAGATAATACAGTCTCAATCTTACATTTGAAGCAGAGGGAAAGAAACTCCAGTGTTGAATTTCCTCCAAGCAGCTTCAGTTATTGTTGTAATCTGGTGCCAGACTTGGTGCCTCTTTCTGTTCTCACCTGCTGAATCCCAGAGCAAAAAAAAACACAAAATGGTGCCGCAGGAACTAAAAAAGAAAACATTGGACGACGACGTGAAAAACAGATTTCAGACTCTCGCCTGGTCAAATGTGCTTGTTCTGCTGTCCAGCGCGAGGAGGAGATGAGGAAGGAAGAGGAGAAAAAGAAGGCGGCAGAGGAGAGGCAGCGCTTCGAGGAGGAGCGGATGGAGCTGGAGAGGAAGGAGCAGGAGAACAGAGAGAAGAGGTATTGCGAGAGGGAGAGGCAGATCGAGGAGCACAGGTGGGCATTCAACTGGCGTCCTCCCTACGTTACACATGCAAATCTTTCGCAGGCATTCAGGTCAAATACTGACGACATTTTATTGCGAAGTCGGACACTTTTTGGAGTGTGATAAGAAATCAGATTCCGCCTTTAACGGTCTTAAAAACTTAACATCACATCATAATCAAAGCTATGAATCATAACTTACTTTATAACTTTGGGTTTTCTATTTGTTTTGGTTCCTGTTACAGCTTTCCTGGTTCTGAACGTAATTTTTTCTAATCATGTGTATGTTTAATCTGAAAACAACAGGAAGAAGATGCAGGAGGAGGAGGAGGCCAAAGAGAGGCTGCTGAACCAGACCACCATAGTACGTCCTGTACAACCAGTCAACCAAATACATTTATTACCTTAAATCAGTTATTATAAAAACTGTTACATGAAAGAATTAATTAAAATGACATAAATAAGTTTGAGACTCTGGTTCCGCTCTGCAACTTAAACTTGCAGTCATCCCATATGGAAAGTTATCAGGGACACAATGTTTTTTTATATAGAGAATGAATTAAAAAGATATATATATGTATATATATATATATATATATATATATATATATATATATATATATATATATATATATATATATATATATATATATATATATATATATATATATATATATATATATATATATA
>JAVLVB010000290.1:159387-177134 GCA_032876305.1 Orestias chungarensis
GCCTTATCTATGCAGTATACACAGTAGTTAAAAGAGGACGTGTTTTTTAATGAAGTTCATTAACATATCACAGTAGAAATGCTGTAAAAGCCTACATAAGGAAAAGGTTCTAATAAAAACCCACAAAACAAACCTTTAAATAAGGGTTTAAAATCATAGAATATGTAACAAAACAAAAGGTCCAATCTATTTATTTTGAATTTTTTTGGATTTTTTTTTTTGCTTTAAAAGCAAATCTTTTTCTTGTCATTCATTTTTGCCATTTTCTCCTATTGTCATTGCCTGTATACTGAAGAACATTGGTTAAAAAGTATCTACTGCCCCCTACTGTTAACATTGAATAGTTGCTGTTATTTTACATGTGACGAAAGACTTGCATTTGTATTTGTTTGTTTTTTTCAGGCTTCTGAACCGAGCATCGAGGACCTGAACCTGGACAAGAAGGAGTCTGAGGTAGAGGTCAGTTCGATGAAAAACATGAGCTCCAAAATTACAGCAGCGAATCCCTTCAAAGGAAGGAAGATGAAATCTCAAAGCAATTAAAGAAATCAGGCTGATTAATCTTCACTGCTGTAGTTCAAAGCTCTTGGATTTCTATAGAACGTTATTAGCTGCCAGTTGGTTTGTTAAATATGCTTTTTTTTATGGTTGAGAAGTAATCAGACTTAGTTATTGACTGTGTTTTGCAGGAGGCGAAGGCCATCATCGCCCAGCGATCTGGGAATCCTAGAGAGTTTTTCAAGCAGAAGGAGAGAGCAATGACCATCAGCGTGGACACCTCACCCGTTTCTATCCACAGGACAGGTAAACAATTAGGTGTCTTTCATTTCATTTTAAATGTCTCTCCGAATAACGAGGCTTTAAATTAATTATTCAATCCTTACTCAAGTTGAGTCTGTCTCTTACTTGTGGTCCAGTTCAAAAGTCTGTCTCCTCCAAGACGAAACATGAAGACGTTCAGCAGACTGAGACATTTTTCTAGATTTCAGATCCCTAGTTTGTAACTTGATACTTAAACTCACAAAACTTTGGGTCAAATAAAGCTGCCGCTTTATTTTAAACACTCTTACCTCTAATTGTAGAGGTAAATATAACAATCATGTTTTTTGGACTGTGAGTGTGAACCTGAGTAACCCAGAGAGGGTAAATACATTCACAAGGAAAACATGTAATTATTTTGTTTATTTTGATTTAATTTAACTTTCATCTAAAAATAAGTCAAACTTTCCATAAAGTAGATTAAATATTTCATGGGTAAACAACAAAAGATGATTGTTTTGGAAGCAGGCTGTTTAGAATGCTGTATCCAGGTATATTATGTGGAAAGTTAAGTGGAAGGACAAAGTGATCTATACTTGGATACCAGGATTGTTTGAGCTCTTCATCGTTCCTTTAACTAGTAAGCTTTGTGGAGACATTGGTTTCCTTTTCCAGCAGGACTTGGTATCGGCTTAACCTGCAAAAGTTACCAAGAGCTGGTTCATAGAGCGTGATAGTTCTAGTTTTATCCAATAAACAGTCCTGACCAGAATGTCATGGAGAATCTTGGGAGTATTGCTGAGAGAAAGATGACAGACAAAAGAACCAACATTGACGACAACCTTAAGGTCAATAGCAAAACAGTCTCGGCCTTGGTATCAGCAGGATCACAGGCTGACCTCCTCCATGACACGCCGCACTACTGCAGTAGACACACATTTCAGTAGCTACACTTTGATCTATTAAATCCTGTTTTTGATGTGATATTTTTTTGTTTGGTTTTTATTGACTATAAGCCTTTTATCATACAAATTAGATTAACAGCTAAATTTAATTAAATAACAAAAAAAAAAACTTAAACTAACGTTGTTTTAATCCAATTGCTGAACTATATTAACTTCACAGCGATATTCTAATTCAAGGAAATCAGCTTTATAAAGTCAAAAGCAACTACCCAAACTTCCCTAAAGCGTCAGTTCTTCTGAGCTCCTTTTCTTTTCTCTCTAAACACTTACTTACACTAAAGCATGCGTTGATTGTTGGCTGGAATTAACCAGGAAAAAAAACAAGGATCTCGCTGAAGACCTGTGGGCCAGAAATCACAAATTTAATTTGGTAAAAAACCACATTTTCACGGCGCGCCGTTGCATAACAGTCATGCTGTTGGTCTGTGGGTCTGAAGAAGCTGGAGTACCCTGAGAGCACCCACACATCCTTACAGCTAAGAAACCCCAAGCAGAAAGACACTAACCCAAGATTGAAACCCAAGACCTTTCTTGGTGCAAGGCAGCCTTCTATCTGATACTTCACAATAAAAGCAGCATCTAGTGATTAAATCACCAAACTCCTGAATTGGTCAAACTTCCCTTCCTTGCCTAATTGCATGTTATCTGCTATCAACATGTTTATGAATTACACTAATTGCTTTTATTTCTGTCTTTCTTCTTTTTTTCTACCCTTTTTATTTTTTTTTACCGTCCACCATCCTTACATCTTTTCTAATTTTAATCTCCGGGTTTTCTTCTCCTTGTGCTCGGGCACACGTTGACAAACCTCCCGTCTCCTGGCTCTTCCCCTTACTGTCCGCCATCTTTGTGTCTTGTCACACCGTGTCTGTCGTGGTCTGTCGCGTCATGTCCTCGTCTTCTTGTCTGTGACCCTTTTTTTGTGTTGGACGTTGCGTGGCGGCCGTGCTTCGTTCTGACCGCCAGGCCGCTTGGACAGCCCGTTCTTGAAGCAGCAGCACAGTCCCATCAGCCCCCGTGCAACTACCCCGCCCCGGGGCATGTCGCCCCTCCGCACCCCGCCGCACGCACGGAAGCAGCCCCCAGCTGCCGTGGGTAGGTACAGTAAAGGCGCCATAAAGAGGAAAAAAAGCTTGTCCGGACCTCCGCCTCCTGTATCCCCGACACCAAAGGACAAATCAGATTAAAACAGGAAGTAATTCATCTGATTAGGAAGTCGTTTGTTGTATTTTTATTTCATATTACCACTCGTTTATAAATGGGCATCAGTACAAGTTTCTCACAAAAAAAGAAATCTAAACGTACGAATCCGAGCTGTTCATAGTCTTTACTGAGAAGGGGAAATATAATTTAGAGGGTGCTTTCTGTAATTAAGATGGACTTTTCGGCTTTTCAGCTACATCTCCAGCAACTAATAAAATTACAATAATAATAATAAGAAGAAGAAGGTGAAAAGGACACTTTTATAAGGTAGTGTGCCAAAACATGGATTTCAGAACATGAATGAACAAAAACAAGAGCAAAGCTATCCAGGGCATTTTCACCAGATGGCCAGAAAGTCAATTATATTTAAAATGGATTTTCAACAGACCTGTTTAATTTGCATGTCAGATCTGTTTAATGTAAAAAAGGTCTGTGTTTAAAGACGTTCATGCATGTGCACTGATTATAAAGCATTTATTCTAAAATGGTTTATTAAAAGCATATGGTTATTTCAGTTACAAAGTTGCATACAAATGAATTAATGCGTTTATTAAAAATAAACTTGCTCTTTACAGCCTGACCTCTCAAAAAAAAAAAAAAATAATAATAATAATCTTCATCCCCCTCAGCTAAATTCTTCTGGACCAGGGTCTGTGCAAGCGGAAACAACTTATTTTTACATTTAATATTTAGATTTTATATCTATATTTATTACTTAATTGTCAAGGAACAAGTTTGGTGCAAGTAATTACTCTTTAAATTTAGTCTGAAAATAATTTCAATAAACACACCGCAGTAGAAGATGGGTCGTCCGCAAATCTCTCAGCTATTCGTGGCTTTTTGTGTTTATGTGGATGTCGCCGTCTTGCTTTCGATGTGGTCCCAGTCTGATGTGAAACTATTTCATGAATCTTACTGGTTTGATTTGGCAGCGATCTGATTTTAACAAGCATGAAGAATCACTTTGATGTTTTATCCGTTTCCTGAAATGTTTTTTTTGCTTGTTTTGATCTTGCGCCGCTCTTCGTGGACTGTGTCACCTTTCTGCTAACACGCACTCTAAAAACTATTCCTCCTCCTGCTGCTGCTGCTGCCTTTTACCATGACTGAACAACTGACCCGTGAGTTTTTGCTCTAAATCCTGTTGTCATTCGTCTGTAGCTTGTTGACCGTGGATCTCGTGTCATTCCTTGGAGGTTCATGTAGTTTCGTGTGAATTTCAACATAAAACCAAAGTGGTGATTTTTTATTATTTTTTTCCTGCCATCGTCTGACCACAAAGTTTCTGTCGACCACTTTCCACAGATAACATCACACCTAAAATCCAACTAATATGTTTCACAAATAAAAGAAGAGATTCCTCTCTGTCTTTCTCTGTAAAACAAGCAGGCAATGAACATGATGGGGGAATAAGATGTTGTTGGCATGATACTCCTCTAGTAACCCTAAAAGGACACTTAGAAGCTTCATTGCTTACAGTCCAAGCATACAAATAAACATTTAGTAGCTCACTGTTCCATCATCTGCATTTACAACTGGAGTACCCTGAGATGCAACACATGAATGTTATTATGAAGCCAGAAGGAGGAGTTTTTACCAAGACCCCACACTCCGAGTCTACTACGAGGCTGCAAAATACAACAGCACTAGAAAGAAAGTGGATAAAAGAGTAAAGATAGGATACTAACACATGAACCTACCCACCAAGGCAGGAGACTAAAGACTGTTGGGAAGGTTTTTGGTATTTTGTTAATAGATCCAAGAGCAGAACAAAATAATCTCCTTGTTTGCCATCAGGTGATCGTAAAAATGGCCAACATCCAGTTTCAGGTTAGTAAAAAAAAAAAAAAAGGCCCAAGCTCAAGAAATTGACTTTTCCCCACAAATGTCTATTGGCAAAAATACACCAAATTCTAAAGAAACGGACTCACCCTGAGTGGCTGACCAACAGTCGTGATCAGGAAACACTCTCCCAAAGGCAACAATCCCTTACCAACTATCAGCCAGTAGGATGTCAGTCCACAGCATGGAAACTCCTGTCAGTAATTATAGCGGCTAAGATCCGCGGGCATACGGATCAATTAGAGACAGAGGCTCAGAAAGGTACCAGAGCCAAAATGCCAGAGGTGCCAAACAGCAGATGGTGGAGATGAAGAGAAGTTTTTTCCTCCAACAACCTTAAAAATCAACAAATTAACGTCTTGGATTGATGTGATACGATGCTAAATGGAAAGGTTTAAACATCTGTACGCAACTGGAAAAATGGCCAACGATTGTGTAGTTAATAAAATGGCAGATAAATTACCAGGTATATTAAAATGTAAGCACTTCCTCTCTGTTAACATTTAACTGGAAGTGGCAATTAATTTAAGAAGGATATTGGAATTATTTGTAAAGATGCTATAAATAGATTTGCTTCAGAATGATGTTCTATTGATTACATTAGATATTACCCTCATAACATTTTTGAATATGTGCTGCCATCTTATTATGTTCCTTCATTTGTTGTTTGTTGTGTTTATGGTGAACTCATTTAAACAGGGATTAGAGTTATATTTGATTTAAATCAATCAAATATCTGGAATAATTCTTGTTTTTAATGTGGGTGTGTGTAAGCTGATACTGTGATGATGTTGATGTCAGAGTTCCTACAAAGCCTAAAGGAAGTATGTATGGAAAAGATCCATATATCAATTTACCTATCCATCTAGTTCCCACACTAAAAGCTTGACCACTGGTTAAAAAACTGTAGTAATTTTTTTTAATCTTAAAAGTTCGAGGAACTCTGGAAATTTGAGCATGGAAGTTAATTTTTATAAAAATTTTGGAGGAACTCTGATGTTTGTATATTGTAAAAATTACTGGTCAATCAAATAGGGAAGTGTTTTGGATAAAACCAAAAATGCAGATGACTTTCGTTTAATCACTATAAAGGACTCAATGGAAATCAATAACCCACAAAAGGTTCAAAGTTTCCCAGTTTCTAATATAGAAATTGGGCAAATATAGATATTAATATTGCTGTTATACCTAATACCCCTTGCTTACAGACGTCCTAAATATATCTATATATATATTTCCCTAAATTTTAGACCCCACCATCAGCATTGCTTCTTTGCCTTAGTTAAACATCCCACAGTCCTTCACTGCCTCAATATCACAGTCACATGATCAAACAAAACACTACATAGCTGATCACTGCCATTCCTCGAAAAGATTAACAAATGGCAACGACATGACAATAACCATCGGCTGTTTAAATAAGTCCAGTTTTCCTTATCAGAGCAAAACAAATATGTTAAAATATGACAATATTAATGTTAATCCCTAGTGTATTATGTAATAATAGCATTAATGCAACCAACCTATGCTACAGTTTATTCTGATTTTTTTTTTTTACACCATTGTCACATCACAGTTCAGACATGTGAGTTGTTTTGGTCACGTGTCTCAAGCTGTAAATGTCTGCAATACGACCAGAAAGATGAAACCTGAGGCAAACTCTTTATTTTCATTTACTTTTTTTAGTATTTAGATTATTTCACTGTCCCTCTTTTGAGCCATCAGTCTTTTTCAGAACCAACTGTTAAAAATGTCCAAAAGAAACAGGAGGAGGAGTTCAGTTTTCTTTAATTTAGGCGTTTTGAGGATCGTTATATCTGAAAATGACAGAGAATCCAAGCTGATGCTTTCTTTCAGATTATGTATTCTTGCCTTAAGTTAACAATAAAATTTGTATCAGGTTCTTCTGCAAAAGAAAAGCTTTGCTTTCATTAGAGAGGACATTTCATCATGTGTATAAATCAAGCCCAGAACTGAGAAATTCTTCCATTCAAAAATTCATTCAGATTTGTAGTTTTTAGTGGAAAAAATGTGTGAATCAAACAGCAGATCATCGAACGTTCTGTCAGTTAAATATTTATCTGTGTTTGTAGCTCATTTTAATGTGTTGAAACATCAAAACATTTTTCTGGATGTTCATAACCTTTCAAATTCCACAACATACTTTACATTGAACAATGAGCATTCAATCAAAAGTATATGAAAGTTTTTGCACATTTAAAGAGGTTAGGTTCATAAGCGGTATATAGTTTGATGATCCTTCTTCTTTTTTCTCCCATGCAGATGACATTGATGATGAAGTGAGTGTGGAGCGTAACATGGCGGCCGTTTCACCCATCCCTAAAATAGTCACAACGCCAATCAAAGAGGACTTTAGCAGAGAGGAGGAGGACCACAGAGAAGAAGACTTCGGTAGGAATGGATTTCATTCACGTCTTTATTCTGAAATGAAGCATAGTTAACCTGTGAAACCCTGTCCTGTTTGGAGCTGAATTATTCAGCTATACTTGACTAATTTATACACCCAAGTATTTATCCTGAGGATTTCAACATAAAGTATAAAAAATAAAATTACATGCTTTTTCTTTTTTTTCTTTGTTTTATAATTAGTGGTCACTCATTCTGTTAGTATGGCACAGTTAAAATCGAGACATAATAGCTGATATTTACTTGATGTGACTAAATCTTTAAATATGGAGGAGGGTAATTGGTCTTAAATTTGGTCTTTTCAGATTCGGTGCCAAAGGAGGAGCAGAAGCGGCCTGTTCAGGAGTCGACGTCCACCAAGCCCGTTCAGAGCGTCGCCCCTCAGGCCCGTGAACCCGCGTGTGTTCCCGCGTGGGACTCCGGGACGGACAACCTGGTTGACCTCTGGGACGGCGGCTCCGCCACCACTGCTGCGCCGCCATCCACTCACTCATCCAATCTGGTGGACCTGATGGGAGACGGCGAGGTTCTTCGTGATGACATTCCGCCCAGCACAGCCTCAGCCAGTGGCCGGCCTATGCCACTCCTCAGCTTTGACGAGATGATAGACGGGAGCTTCTGCTCAACCGCAGGCCCCGAAGACAACCCCACCAGTCTGGTGGACGTGACGGTCTCAGAGCAGATGACCCTCAGCTACCAATATGCGCTGCAGCAAGCGTCTGGCAAGGGGGAAGGCCTGGATGATGGACAGCTGTTGATGACCAATGGGGAGACGCTGCTGAAGGAAGGGACTCAGGTTGAACAGTTTTTAAACGGCTGTTGATTTTTCTAAATGTTTTTTTTGTCTTTTGTTTTATCCATTTTTTTCTTCCTATCTGTATGTCAGGCGAGTGAGGGCTATTTCAGCCAATCACAGGAGGAGGAATTTGGCCAACCAGAGGAATCATCAGCCAAGCCGGCACCTGTGTTTTATAACAAGCCTCCAGGTTTGATCTGTCTTCATCTTCATTCACAAAATCCTGGTTTAGTTTTTACTTTATGGAATTACTCAAGGTACTCTGGAAGATTTATTGTTAATGATTTTATTAGTGGTATAGATAATAGTATTTAATTAGTGTTAAAAGGTGCTTTTTAAATAATGTTTAATTTACTTGCTTCTGTTTTATAAAGCTTTGTTATAGTAAAGAGTGTGTTGTAGTCTTCATTATTTTCATGGATGAATGATAATTTGAATGAATTATAATTTTGATGGATGGATGATAATGTGGATGGATGCTAGGTTCGATGTATGGCTGGAATATGAAATAAATTGATAAATCAATCAATTTGGATGGATGGTAAATTGGATGGATGGATGATAATTTGGGTGAATGGGTAAATAAAAGAAGGATGCTAACTGGGATGGATAGATTGTAAATTACATTAATTAATCAATGGTAACTTAGAAAATCGATGGATGGATGGATGGATGGATGGATGGATGGATGGATGGATGGATGGATGGATGGATGGATGGACACATGGATGGATGGATGGATGGTATATTAGTTGAATGGCTGATGATAATTTGGATGGATGGGTGGTATCTCGGATGGATGACTACAAGATTGATGGATATGTACTAATTTGAATAGATGGATGATAATGTGGTTGGATGCTAAATTGGATAGATTTATTTTGAATTAGATTAATGATCAATCAAAACTGATGGATGCATGGTTGGATGGATGGGTTGAAACACAGACAGATAAACTGGATGGTAACTTTGTTAATTTGATGAATGGAATCATAATTTATTAACTAGGAAGATCTGTAATATTAAAAAAATTTGATATTCCTTATTTTTTTGATATTTTTGGTTTCCTAATTTTTCTTTCTGATCAACTGTCAGTCTCAGTTGCATTCTCAATCAGACGTTTGTTAATTTCTGTGTTTGTTTCGTTTAGAGATCGACATCACGTGCTGGGACACGGATCCCGTAGTTGATGATGAAGACGACTAACCCACCGCGCCAACATTAATCGCCCGGACCTTGAGGAAGTAGGAGCCGAGCTTCATGAGGAAAATTATTTCTTTTTTTTTCTATAAAAGCGCAAAGAAACAAAAAAAACAACCAATAATGATAATAATAAGAAAAAATTCTTGCATTAAAACTCTTTCAGTATAATCTTTTAGAGGAAGCAGTAGCCACCACTTGAGTTAAAAAAAAAAGGCTCAGATCTGATCTGTGTTTATTTATTTTGGGGTTTTCTTTTTTTCTTCTTTTTTTGTTTCTATGCAGATGTTTTAGCCAGGATTGAGGGGTTTTGTTTGTGTACATGATTTATTTCACGTAGCGCACCGCTGCATTAGAGACAATGAAGCTGAGTGTGCGGTCGGTGGCCCGCACTGTTAGTATGTAGTGCTTTAATAACACAGCAGATCAGAACAGCTACCATGTTCACTCTCTTACTTTCTCTCCTCCCTTCATACCTGAACATATTCACCTCTGCAGCTCAGTTAATCATGTATTTAGACTTCACTTTAATGGAAGAAAAGTTATTTATTCTGGTGTATCTGAACTGAAAGTCCTTCAAACAAGTCTGTGGCGCCTTTATTTTCCCTTTTTCCCTCCTTTTGTATGATTTTAAAGCAGAGCTCAACATTAAATGGCTTTTTTTCTGTCTTATTGCACTTTTATTCTTCTTCTGCCTCCTCGTGGTTTGAACTGCAGCCTCACCATCATCCCTAAAATCCCGTAAATACAACCTGTATACATTTACACAAGCAAAATGCCAGTTTAGATGAATATATTATAGATATTTTTCAAACTTTTTAGCATTGAAATGCAATACATTTATTCTGTTGAACCCTCTCCAAAATACTACCTTTTTTGCTGTTGTTTTGGTTTTTAAATCCAATTTTAAATGTACAGTGTGGCCTTTCTGTCCTATTTAGACGGAAAATGGTAGTATCAAGCAGCTGGACAGAGTTTTTATTTTATTTTATCTCTAATATCTTATAACACCCTTTTTGTCTTGGTATTAATATCACACCAGATGTCCAAGAGTTATTTACAAATCTTAAATCAGTTTCAGAGTTACTTTAATTTGAGATTATAACGAAAATTTCTGAAACTGAAATCCAGCACAAGTAAATTTAATTTAATTTTCAATTTAGTAAAAATCTGAGGGAAAACTAACATCTACTGCACAAACAGCCACACCCTAATAAACGAGACAGAAAACAGATTTGACAAACTGAATAAAGATCAAAACGCGAGCTTTACAATCGTATTTTTTTTTTAAAAAGCTTGTGAATATTTCATAGGGTCAGGATCTAAATTTTGTGTAATCTAAAACAAATCCTGAAACAAAAACCGCCGTGCTCAACTATAAAACCAAAAACAATAAGGGAAAATTGTAATGCAGTGAAAACGTTATTGAGTAACGGTAAAGTATTTTTTTCAATATACAAATAAACTTAAAGAAATACTTAATTCAGATTTTTTTGTCCTACAATTACATTTACAGTGTCACAACTTCCCAATTTTAATGCTTGTAAAAACTTACAGTTCTGCAAGAAAAGATCGCTAATCAAAAACAAATAAACCTTCTATTAACATAGCTAACCAATTATACTTTTTAATAAAACTTCCCGTGCAGAATGAAAACCAGAAGAGCATCATTTTTATAAAACAAACCTTGTATGCCCTTACTAAACTATGAGTCAAATGTTAATGGTTTAAACTTAAATTGTAGCCTAGCAATAAACCCAAAACTAATTTTACCTTTTTTTTTTTATATTTAAGGTATG
Organism: Orestias chungarensis; assembly: GCA_032876305.1. NCBI lineage: Eukaryota > Metazoa > Chordata > Actinopteri > Cyprinodontiformes > Cyprinodontidae > Orestias > Orestias chungarensis. The sequence goes on from JAVLVB010000290.1 coordinate 170,379, forward strand.
GCTTAATATTTGAAGCCACAATTTTTCACTCATCAAAGTAATTAAGTTAGGCTTTGTTTTTTGTTTCACTTGTCATTGCTTTACTATCAGACTAGACAGTAAAATAAAAAATATAAACAATTGTAGCCTCATTACGACCACTTTTTTAATCAACAAAGTAGGAATCTTTTTAAAAGAATTATAGTGCCTCATGTTGATCTCTACCTTGTTTCATGAACCACATAATATTAAAATAAAAAATAAGATAGAAATCAACAAAAGGAGTGTTGGTTTGTGATGAAAAATCCATAAATTGTAGAGCTCTAATTCTTTTTTCCTTGATGTAGTACTTCAAACATTGTGTTGCAACATACAGCATGACATGCATTTAAAAAAGAAACAGGGGGAAGGGCCTCCTTCTGATTTAAATCACCTGGCTTTTAAAGCATTGGCTCCTACCAGGACTGATTAAGGGGTGGAAACATTTTCATTTACAGTCAGAAAAAAAACAACATTTGTACTAAACTAGAATTTCAAAACTAAAACAAACACAATATGGGCCCAAACAAAATCCAAAAAAGAAACATCTCCTCTCCCTGTCAAACAATGGGTATTCCCAGTGAGGTTGATTGAAAGCACCAGGGCCTTGTCAGCCCTGCACATGGGCGTGCTTCCATGGCAACACATGATCAGGTGACCTCAAAGAGAAGAGAGTGATTAAAACAAAATATTAAATAAAGCAGGTTAACTTCTCCAAACAAAAGCAATACATTCAGATAATTTAGAATATATGAAGTACAAAAAAACAGCACCTGTTAGAGAGGGAGTAGATCCCTCACAAGGGGGTATGTATTTGTATAAGGATTTCATCATGTTGTTTTCCTCAGACAAAAAAATGTAGATAAACTGAACAAATATAATAAATCAGCAGCATGTATTTGTAAAACAAACAAAAACTCAGACGCTTGACAACTGGTATTATAAGCAGACAAAAAAATATATAAATTTATGAAAATCAAGCAAAATTCTTGCCTCACGCCTGTTTGTTTTTCTCTGCCAAGACGAACCACATTTTATTTTTTTTATTTTACTTTTTTTGTTTTTTTGCTTAGCAATTAATTGTTCAGTTACTGTAGAAACTGGACTTTGATGCGGAGTGTGAGGAGACAGGAACTGTATGTGTTTTTAATAGCCTGTCGATATGTGTGATAGAATCGATTTTCTGATCCCCTTTTTGGATTTTGGCAAAACAGTGTTGGTCTGTTTGCTGTACATCCCTGTAGACAATAAAAAAAAGCAATAAGAGCGCCTTTGTGTGAGTGTGTGATTACCTGCGTTCACGTTCCTGCCAAACCCGGGCTAATTTAACCGACTTTTATGTCTTATCTTTGATTTACAGATAAAGTTTATGTTGATAATTTGTAGTTGCTGTGTAACAGTCGGTAAAATATTGAGTAAACATCAACGTCAGCATTTCTTTACATAATCTTTTTTATACTTGTTGAGTTCATCATCAAAGGATTTTTAATAAATTAAACTGAATCCTGTTATTATTATTAATAATAATATTGTTATTATTAGTACATTAGTATATTTTACTTCCAAATAATTCTAATTTTAGAAAGTTCTGATCAAAGTTTAAAAACATGTTTGAACTATTTATCCTCATGTCATAAACCTTAAAATATCTGTGTTCAAACTTTAAGTTAATGGCAGCATGATTACCTATTGTATTATCTTTCTTTATGTATTGTATTTGTATGGATATGTATTCATTCCAACATTTTTAAGGTTTTTGATATACATGAAAAACCTTTTTTTGGAACTTATATTTCAAATAGTTTCAACTTGGCTGCCAAAGTATTTTTATACCTAACATGTTTTAACTTCTTAGTCTGTTTTCATTACATCTCTTCACTTTCAGATTTCTATAATATATCCACATGTATTATAGATCTATAAAAAAAAAAGAAGCTATTTACTACAAATTACAAACAGCCCCTTATGTACAAAACCACTTTGGACCAAGCATAGAACCTTGCAAAACACCGGATAATCTTCCGCCTTCAACGGTCATCAAAGGTAAAGTTAAATCTTTACTTAAATAAAAACGTAAATTATTTTAATGATCTTGTAGTCAAGATGAAATAATAGTTGACTTATGTTAATACCAATTTTAAAAGATTACCTATAATGATGATAACATTGATAAATGATAAAGGTTATGTTAATGTAATCTCCTTTTTTGATCATGTTAATTTCACGGAGGATCATGAAACCTTTCTTGAATTTCTAAGCTCCTTTGCATTAATTAACATGATTAATAAATCCTCTAAATCCACAGGAGATCATTTACAGCAGAATTTCATATTAAAACGGAGGAAAACTCTGAGTAGAAAGTTTTAATATCTTGGGTCTTTTCCTTAACAATGTTGATTTTTGTAACCAAACCTTTTCAAGCTCTATTGCTCATTGTGACAATTTTACTTTACAAATCAATTAAAATTATTATAACTTAACTATACAGTTTATAAACAAAACAAACAAAAATATTACTTACTTCAAATAATTTAAAATGCTATTTTTTTATATTTCTGTTTTTAAAGTTTTAGTTTTTTTTTATACTTTGTCTTCTAAAAATACAGATTATAAACATATAGGTCGGCTTAAAATGTCACGTCTGAACACTCGCTGCAAGTCACATCTCCACCACCAGGTGTCGCCTTTGTTCCTTATTTTGGGCGCACTAAAATAAAGGTGAAACAAGTCAAATGTATCATAAACCTAATATTTTTTTATTCCTCCATCCATCCAGCTGGAATAACAAATACTTTTAATCTTTTGAATCTAATGATGGATAATTTATTTCTTTTCTGCCTCAACCACATTGGGACAGCTATCTTTTTTTTTTGGGAACAAATCCATAAAAATTCATGGAATTGTTCTGATTGTTTTGATGATTTTCACTGCTAAAATGTATCCAATTGCCTTTGAATGAGACTAATTTTGCACAATTAAACTAAGTAAATTCATGTTTTTTGGGAAATCTTTAAAGGTTTGTCATTAGTGAGCTAATATTTTAAAGACCTAAAAATGGAAAAATCCAGGATCAAGAATCAAGAAGAATGAAAATCAATTCAACTCATAGATACATCATTAAAAATTAGCTTGAAAAAGTTTATAATCTAAGAAAACCCAGCAGATTGCATTGAGTCATTGACTTGCAGCATTCACTCCTCTGGAATCAGCAGACCAAAACAATGGCTTGTGTTGTCGTTGACTATACAGCAATCCCTCATACTGAGCATGCATATAGCGACAGTGGAGATGAAAAACTCCCCTTTAACAGGAAGATACCTCCACCAGAACCAAGCTCAGTACAAGCAGCCATGTGATATGATCGACTGGGGGTTTGAAGAGACAGAAAACTAAAATAGATGGAGAGGATACTGGGAAAAAAAGAGTTTATAGCAGCAGTTTTACAACGTCACTGGCAGTATCTCGGCCCATGTTCTCATCCAAGAAGCTGTCTCAGCTAACAGAACGCCAGACCAGGTGTGGCTACTATGGAGAGAAGAACACTAAGAGAAAACAAAAGTTTAAAAGGTTGAAATAACGGTAACTAAAGCCGATTGGACAAAGGAAGAGCATAGCAGAGAGAGAAGTGGTCAGATTGTCCTCCAGCATTCTAAGGTTATAGCAGCATAACTATAGAAATAACGGAAATAACTTAACCCCGTAAAGTGAGTTTTCCAGCATCAGTCTTAGAGAGAATATTTCTAATTTTGGATATTTTCCTAAGGTGAAAGAAGGAAATCTTGGAGACCTTTTTATGTGGGAATTAAAAGACATATACTGATAAAAAATAAAACCAAGGTTCTTTACATAGTTACCATAGGCCAATCTGATGCTATCCAGTTTGAGTGGTTGACTAAGCAGTTTCTTGTTTTACAGGTTCTGGTCCAAAGATAACGTCTGTATTTTCAGAGTTCAAGAGCAGAAAGTTTAAAGTTATCCACATTTTTATCTTTTCATGACATGCTTGTAATCTACCAAACTGATTGGATTCATCAGGATTCATGGATAAATACAGTTGTGTATCGTCAGCATAACAGTGAAAATTAACACCATGCTTCTTGATTATTTTACCATTATAAAGCTTATATATAGTAAATAGAATTGGGCCAAAAACAGAACCCTGTGGTATTCCACAAGTAACCTTACAACGCGGAGAAGATTTGTCATTTAGATGAACAAACTGGGATCTATCAGAATCACAATATCCTTCTGAGGATATTGTGATTGACTGTGACAAAAGCAGCACTGAGATCTAACATAACTAGAACAGACACGAATCCATTGTCTGAGGCCATGAGAATGGGATCTCTGCGGGATCTGCTGGAGGACCACTAGGGCAGCCTGTTCTTGTAGGCTCCACGCCACATGATGGGCCTCAGCTATCTGCTGTTGTTTCAACAACGTGGAGCCAGGCTTCCAATTCAGACACCCTTGTCTACAAAAATGCTACATTTAATGCACAAACCATTATTTCTTAAGGACACAGAGGAATAGCTGAACACACAGCACAGGAAAGAGGAGAGGCAGAGGGGGAAGCTAAGGCGCCCCTAAAAGCTAAGCTAACTAAGCTAGCGAGTGCTCACTACACAAAAAAAGGTGCAACAGAAATATGTGATTAATGTGCAGATGTGTTCAGAATTGGCCGGAAAAGTCTCAGTACAAAGAAATTACAGTAATGCAACAGAGCAGAGAGGTAACAGACACAGTGCAACAACAAGAAGTGACGTTAATAGGTCGATACCTACCACCGGATGAAACTTGACTTCATAAGGTACTGCATTAATCAGATAGGCAGTAAGAGGGGCATGAAAGTTGTGATGCAACCAAGAAGCCCAAGATAACTCTGATGGAGCTGCAAAAACATGTGACTCACATGGAAATCTGTGGAATGGTTACTATTGGTCACAAATCTGTTCTTTAAGAAAGAGATTGTTGTATGTTGTAATGTTGTCCAGAAAAACTAACCCAGCGTGGCAGCAGTGAACCACGATGGTGCAGCTCAGAAGATGATGTAACTAAATACTGAACAATCTAGGAATAAAACGTAATAAGCTTTGCCATGAGTTTAAACTAGTCTGGAGGTTCATTTTTAAAAAGGAAAACAACCAGAGCTAGAATAATGCATTATATCACTCATGTTTGTGTGTTAGAATGATATAATCAAAGTCCAGAGCTAATTTTTATTGATGATCTATAGCAAAAGTTGAAAAGATATCTTTACAGATGCTTTTTATTCTGTCTTACATATTTTTCCTGGAGCAGACAGTCTGAAGCTCTCAGTCCAGAAAAAGGTGTTTCATTAAATTTAAGTGCTCTGATGGGGCTGGATGAAATTGCACATCTCTCCCCTCAGATTTTGTGAAGAACAATTAGGGAAACTATAACTTTCCCAATATTTCACAACTATGCACTGTTACCAAGTTTACCATCAGATATTGTGGAATCCAAAAACTGCCAATAAGAGGTGATGCACTGCAACAAGAGAACGTTGCACTTCTGTTATATCCTCACATGTGAACTAACTGACAACTTGCATTTAAGTCAATCCAATTATACAGTAGTACAGTCTGGCAAATTACAACCCAGTCCAAGCCAGAGAACATCCCATTCTTAGCTGTTGTCAGAGCGATATTACATTACGGGTGAATGAGGTTGTTCCGTTCCACATGTAGATAGTGCTGAACAGGCAGCTCACAGCCGGGCAGATGCCATCCCATAATGAATGAAGAGAGTCGAACATCTCAGCTTCGTGTTTCTGTTGTTGATTTTAAGTGGAGACGTTTGTAAGAATGTGTCATATTGTCTCGTTTCAAGCTAAAGAAGCATCATTTTCAACATCTATGTACAAGGTTCACCAGCAAAGATTTTACCAAAAAAAAACGTCCTGCAAGATTTTATCTATGAAAATACCAAAATGCGTAATATTATGTCACTTTCATTTATGGTTTTTAGACTCCAAATAATGTTTCACTAAAGTGATTACCTCTTTGTAGTGTTAGTATTCAGTCTCACAATGCTTTAACATGTTGTTTAACCTGCCTCATGTAACATAAGTTACATGAGGCAGTTTACATGTAGTTTTTGTCACAAACTGCTCATTGGAAGTCTGTTGGGTTTCCTGAAATCAAACTGTAATATAACTATATTTAGTAATGTACATATTGTGTTTGGGGAGTATTATAATGCATCCTGGTCAATGAGTGCAACAGTTGAAACATTCCACAGGTTTTAGACTTAAAATCTTTCCAATTCAAAAATGATGACAAATAGTGGGACTTAAAAAGTTTTGTATCATTGTGAATTATCCTATAATAACTAGAAAACCAAAACTTGTACTGTTTAAAAGAAAGGATGACATAAATTCACCCTTAGCTGCCACATTACTGGGATTTAAGAATCCTGATGATAACTGATAATCATTGGTTTACGCTCTCTGTCTAAAAGCTGAAGTTTTGTGTCTTAAGTTGTAAAAAGTAAATACCATTATTTGGGAAATTGCATCTAGACTGAAAGGCTATGGTTGGATCTTCAGAAAGCTATGGTAAAAAAACTAAATATCTTCACACTTCATTCCTTTAGGGCAACATGACAGACTGATAAAGTCCAACAGAAACAGCTACTCAAAGCTACAATCCATAAAATTAGGTTTTTGCAAGCCATTTTTTCCATGAGAGCATGAGTTCGTGCTAACCCCCCCCC
>JAVLVB010000290.1:177234-199682 GCA_032876305.1 Orestias chungarensis
AAAAGGTTGTGACTCATCAGGCTGAACGTGCTGCAATGTTCTGCAGAAACAGATGAAAATGTGTTCTGGCAAATTAAAAGACTATACTCTGGGGAGAACCGGACATGTAAATGTTTTTAATTCAAAAGTGAGTACAACGAAAAAGTTAGTGCCTGTGCGCGTGTAAGCTAGAACGAATTCGACTTTTAAGAGGTTAGCTACAAAAAAAATGTGATAACATGTAGAATATAACTTATAGCTACAAACTTTTTAATATCTGTCGCTAAAGTTTAACATAGAGCGGACATGGAAACACGGACGGACAGCAAAAGCGAGGTTTTAACCTGAACCACAGGTATTTTGTCTGGCTGGGTGACCAAACACAACTGCACACCTAGGTCAGCTTCTAGCAGTGTTGCCAGATTGGGCGGTTTTCATTTTGAATTTGAGGGTAAAAATTGCTTTGGGCAAGTGGAGATAATTTGGGTTGGTTTGAAGTTAGATTGGCGGTTTTTGAGTTAACCTATTGAAACACATGTCCACCCATTACTGGTTCATAGCAAAGCCTCCCTGAACCTTCTCCATCACTGATTAGCTAGCCTTAGTGATGGGTCTGGCAACACAAGCCCTTAGACAAAAACCCGTGTAGGTGCGCTTATTGATTTCAGTAAGTCACGTGACCGATACAGCACCTGTTTCGAAATAACACTGAGCTACCAAACTGTAATTATAAGGAAGTGAATCTGTCAGCGGGATGCATTTACCAAAAATAATTTTTGATCTTTTTCGGTACAGCATCAACTATGGAGCAGCCTCAAGGCAAACAAATGATTTCCGCAGTGTGGGACTATTTTGATCTTACATCGGAAAATAAGAAAAAAAAATTCATTTCGTTCTTTCATCCGGTTCTTTTCAGCTTCTACTTGATCCATCTGAATCCAAATTCAGCTGAAATTGACTCTTAGTGGAAAAAGAGTAACAGACTAAATTTCATTCCTCATTTCAAACATATTCACTGAAATTTTCACTTTATGGTTCATGTTCACATTATTTATTGACTGTATCTAAGAATATCACATATTATATTAAATAATACAATATATAATATACAATAACATAAAATGAGTTAAATGTTATTGTTTACACTGGTTCATCAAGTCAGTCTGTCTACGTTGCCTGTAGGGATTTTTAATGTCTAGCAGGTGTCAGTATTCAGTGACACAGTATCAATACAGCTTTGCTATGTGACGAAACGCTTCATGACGCCTCATCTACCCATCACTAGCCATCCTTTAAGGAAAGACTGCTATTTTTAGTTTAAAAAAACTGGTACATTAGTTTGTAAAGTCAAACCAAGATTTCTTTCCTAAAAGAGCCTCTAGATTCATTTTGTCTGAAAAGTTGTTGTTGTGAGAAAAGGTGATGAATAAATAAAGCTAGCTTTTCTCAGTAAATTACACCTTCTTTTTAGATGTTGCCCAGAGCCTTTCTTTGTTGTAATATGACCAGAAAATATAATCTTTCAGAAGATGAGTATTCCAATAGAAAACCTGCATTACGGAGCCATACGGGAAGAAAAAGCATCGCATGAGAAAGAGCGATGAAGAAGAGATGTACAAAGGTAAGTCAGTTTCTCTAAAATATTCAAATATTGTATAAAAACTAATAGCTTTATTTCAAACAAGTATTACTATAAACTATAAAGAAGCCACTGAAAAAGTAGCTTAATTATTAGTAAAAAAATTGTTTGCCAAATTGATTAGGGTCAAGTAACCTTTTCATCAAATCATTTTCCAAATAATATAATCAGACCGACAGCATGTATAAAAGTTTGTGCAAATATTATGTTTGAAAGATAACTTACAAAAAACTATCAAACTAAACATCCGTACAAGATAAATTTAAAACATTTGAGAAAAACACATTTCCTAATTTCATAAATTTTTAAAACAAACATCTTGAGCCAGAAGTTTACAGTGTAATGGTTTCAGCAGTGGAACGTATTTCTATTCATTGGACCTTTCAAACTACACAAAAGTTAAGCTTGTATTACACAGAATTTTTTCTTTACTATAAACTGTGTTTGGTGCATATTTGGTTCAAATATGGTTGTTTTATTTTAGTCAGTTATTTAAAAACTGTTATAAGTAAAGGCACAATGCCCTATAGCTGCTCTTAAAAATATATTTCCAAATATAAAAAAATTACACAATAATCACTATATTATAATGATATAGGTGCAATGTGAACCAATACAGTTCTAAGTGTTATAATTAACAATCAACATGTAAAACATTGTTGAATATGTAGATTAGTATATTTCTGTTGTTGGCTTTTAGTTCGTGGCTAGAAAGTGTTTTGTTTTTGAAAGTCGTATCGGTATCTGCTAATCCCAATCCACATCTGTAGCTATTCTGACCTCGGGAGAGCCGATACACTCAAACTGCTGCAGGGTGTGATTAAATAGGGTGCTGTATCATGTCAGCAGAATCCCATCATCTGCAAAAATAAACTATCGGGTTATGTCTGGTACAGAGAGGTTGTGTTGAACCCATGATGAGCACACAGTGACAGAAAGTTAGGTTTGCAAATAATTTGTTGCCTTCCGATTAGGGATGTATGATATATCAGCATAAACATTGGTATCTGTATTTATTTATTTATGTTTAGATATCTGTATTGGTCTGATAAGGAAAACTGGGCTAATATTTATTTCTATCATGTTGCCGTTTGTTCATGTGTTTCTGCAGGGGAAGGATTAGTCATGTAGTTATTTTATTATTATTTTTTTATTCGAATCTATATCAATCCGATACCAACGAATCAATGTCTGATTATATCAGCCAGCATCTACATCCGTTGCTCAGCCTCAAATCTTCAGCTGGTCTGCATGGACATCCATTGTACGCTTTGGTGATGTTGATCTAGAGAGACTAGAATCACAAGCGCCAATCTAGCCAAAGTTTTGAAATCGGGAATATTTCTCCAATTAAAGTGAACAGAAGATGACAAGACTTTGGTTTTTGGTCTTACAAAGGTAGGACCCCCTGTCTTGTATTATAACAGTTTCATGATTGGATTTAGCAAATTTATAATTTTTTACACTAATTTCAGAAAAACTACACCCAGCAAAATGTCATTGTAATCAACAGCAAACTGGCATCTTCCCATCTTGCTCACTGTTTATCATAATAACTGTCTCTAAAATTATCATTGAGCCTCTTTACCCTCATGAAAACTTTATTACAAGCATCATTTTGTGGCTGCGGGTCGTGATGGGGGGTTAAGAGCATGTGACATTTAAACAAATTGCTGTATTTGTTCCTTCCAGGCTGAGGCTAAGAAGTCAAATGTGGCTTTGTAGTCTAAAATTTGCCGATCATTGCTGATGATTAGTTTAAAGGCTAAACCAACAGGATATTCTTCTGTTGTAGGTTATAAAAGTTTATCTGAACGCCTCTTTTCATTGTGGCAGAAAGTTTTAAAGTAGTTGCGCTTCAGGGGGTTTCTTTAAATAATTTGTGTGAGGGATTTTTTATTTTATTTTATTTTTTTCGACTATTTATTTGGATAGATATTAAAAGGTCAGGTTGATGATTGGAGGTAAAGCCGTGCTTTTGAACGAAACAGATTTATCTAAAAGTGACAAGAGTGTTGAGTGGAAAACAAGACTGGACTAAACTTTATGCATGACGGATTCAATGAGATTGGGAGAGGTACTGATCTTAATGGAAAAGGCAGCCATGTTGGAGTTTTAGATCTGGATCTGATTGGCATCTTGTGCCTTTTTTGTGTTTTTTATATTCTTTCTTACATTCAAATTAAAAAAACTTCCTAATTTGGTTGTTTTGTTTTTGCCCTACAAAGAAAACTAAAACTCTTGACATTTACTGGTTATTTAAATAGTTTTTTTCCCAACTGACCTCTAACCTTGTTTTTTTGTAAAGGTAAAACATTTTATTGTTGGTTAGAGGCCCTTTTTGGTAATTCAACACATGGTCAATAGTAGAGTTTTACATTTCTGCCTTTGTAGATTAAGCTAATAATGAGTCAAGTGTTTGTTACTCACTATAGCTAAAAGCTTCTCTTTGAGAGCTTTACACCATGAAATGCAATTAAACACCTGCAGGGTTCTGTTGAATATGTCTTTGTGGAAACTGTTTGCTTGTAGCAATTTCTTTTGATCATATGGCTCTAAATGCACACCAGTCCTTAAAAGCTGTTGAAAGTGCAATGAGTTTGTTTGTAGTATGTGTTCCTATTCACAAAAGCAAAATTTTGTATGATGGATTAAACGGCGCTCCGCAAAATTTTTAAAGCTCTGGAAAGTTTTTCATAGCCTATGCCTGTTTTAAAACTTCCCCAGAAGTTTGTTCCTGACCTGTCAGGTGTGTTTCTTGGACTTCATGATCCTTTATGCTACTCAATAATTTCTTAACCAACCAGAGGTTGTCACAGAGCAGCTGTATTTGTACTGAGAATAGATTACATACTGGTGGACTTTATCAGGCAAAAATCAGGCATCTTCTAAAGGTAATTAGTTGAAGTTGGAGAAAATGGGGCTGAATACTTATGCACATTAAAAATATTTTTTTTCTTACAACTTGACAACTGTATAACACTTTGTGTTTGTCTTGCACATAAAATTCCAACTAAACATTATTGTTTGACATTGCATTGTAACAAAATATGTAATTGTTTAAGGGGTAGGAATACGTTTCCAAGCCACAGTGTCTCTGTAATTTGTCTGACTCCAGAAAGTGATTCAAAATTGGCCACTGTCTTTCTTGACCAAAAATTGTAAGATCTATTCACTAGAAAGAACATGATTAATTGGTTTGTCTTGCATTTGTGCATCTTTGTTATCCAGTTCTATATAAAAAAAAACAATTTATTTAACCACTCTTCCCTTTTTGTTGCTTTATAAATAAACCGGACAAACATAGATGAGAATGTTTTATTATACAAGAAAAAAGGCCTTTCTAGCAATGTTTCAAAGCTTATTTTTCATGGTAGATCATAAAAAGTGTCCTTTTCATATCAGAGATCCAGCTGACGTCGTATTGTTATAAAAAAAAAAGAAAAGACAAATCCATACAGACAATCAAGACAGAACTAGAAATGACAAAGCAGCTACTTACAAAACAAAACTCTTAAGTTCACTTGGTTATGTGCAGTTCTACTCCATTTTCAAAGTTTGGCCTTCTGTTCAGTGTCACAAACATGATGGCTGTCTTGCTCTGAAGGTCACTGTGTGCTCTTTTTCCTATGTCTCATTTCTCACAGTCCTCGAGAGGATGCAAGCTGTGAGCTGAGTGTTAAAAAAATCTGAGCAGATAAAGGAAACAGGCAGTTCTCCGGAGCCATGGCAACAGCAGGCCGGTACAATGGGAGGCTCAGAGACAGAAGAAGAGATCAGGGATGAATGAGAGAGGAGGTGGAGATGGAAATAAAGACCAGGGAAGGTTGGATTTCCAGCTTGTTTGTTGCGCATCTTTACCTCGTTATGGCTTCTTCTCTCTCCGCCTCTGCACTTCCAAAGTTCTTTAACTCAGTTAGCCTCAGATATGATGGTAGAATACCTCAGTAGTTCAACAACACTGGTTTTAAACTTCCTCAACTCCTATATCGTCCGTACAAAAAAATGTAATTCATGTCCACTTCTGCAGCCCTTGGAAGTAAAATCTTTACTTACTGCAGCATTTATTAGCATTGTCATCAAGACATACTTGCAGATTGTCCATTGTATTGGCTGGTTAGATGCTCTCGTTAAGGATCCAGGCTTAGACGGCAGTGCTCCGACCCAGCAAAGGGAAGGCTGTTGGCATGCCACAGCTATGCTCCAAACTTCTCAGTCTGTGAACCTCCTGAATACCCTGAAACCCTCCCTGAAATCCCCGAATGCCACCTTGAAGTCCTCGTATTTCACTGTGCAGTCCCTCTTGATGAGTCCTGGGATCCCTTCTAGGCATGGTAGCCATGGCAGCAGCTGCGGCAGCCTGTAGTGAGCGTGCCTCTGGTGGGGTCAGGCTGCTGTGGTTCAGGTCCATGTTGGACAAGAGATGACCCAACGAGTCCCAGCGCTGAGATGAAGGCAGGCGAATCAGCGAGGAGTAACCCCTGTCGGGGAACACGGTTGCCACGGGGGGCTTTCTGGTCTCGGATGTGAGGACTGAAGATGGGTAACGGATTTCCCTAGAGTGCACCATGGCTCCACGCAGCGGAACGGGTTTCAGGTAGGTTCCCCCTCGTGGGTCGGCCAAGACCTCACTGTAAGGTGGAGGCGGATCCTCCATCAAGACTGCATCCTCATAACAAGGTGGTTTTCCACATATATCTGTGTCTGGAAGAGAGAGTATTTTACAGATAGATCAGGCAGAAAATACCTTAACATTTCAAATAAACTTTTTAGCAAGGCGTTGAACATGTGTAAGGCCCTGAACATGGATGGAATACAGAATTTAATAAAAATGGATACTTGATGGAAGATGGAATTTCATACTATTTGCTGAAATCATTAAGGAGGAAAAGTTATGTAGTACTTTCTGTAGTATGTTGGCCAGGAGGTACCCAACCAGATACTCAAGCCCCCTCAATAACAGCAGTTCTAAACCGACCTCCTCCTGAATGACAGAGTTTCTCCCCCTATCGTTACACCATATGGAAAAAAAAAACTAATTTTGACAGCATGTATCAGCAATCTCCTTTTCAGTCCTTACCCAGAGATTCCAATTATAGATGATGGTAAGAACATAGATAAACCAAAAGATACTTCCACTCCTCCACTTGGGGCGGGACCTAATCTCTGACTTGAAAGCACTCTTCCCATTTTGACTCCATGATCTCAGAGAGTAGGTACTGATCTTCAGCCTTGCAGCAAACTGCTCGAGTGACCATGCTCTCCAGATCAGATCTCCACTTCAGATCACTGACTGAGGAAGCAAAAAGTGCACCATGACTAATAAGAAGAGACTAAAGCAGTTCCTCAACGCCAACAAGTTCTGTCCATAAAGGCTATGAACAGAATCCAGCACAAAGGGAAACTCGTCCAGCTTCGACTGAAACAAGAATGACAATGTGAACCAAGCACTGGCACCGGCAGTGCAGGTTGCTAATAACCCAAATATGGAACCAGTACCCCACCGACAACTCTGAGAGACAGTCTTCTTAGAAGTTTTGTTTTAGAGTATGTTAATTATGGACAGTATTGGCCTGTGAATTGTCATGGGCTAAGCTCCCTGCAGCCTTTTTATGTCCACAAGCATTTTACAAGCGTAAAGATTCGTTGGTTTTAATCAAAATAAAAAGTAAATTATTTTAATCAAACAAAGGAGAATGGACCTGTGAATCCCTGCTGGTCAAAAACATGAAGGCCTGTGCATTGGTATTGTTAAAAGAAGGTCTTAATTTTCTTTTTCTTTCCTTTTGGTCTGTTATTGCTGATGGGGTGATATGCTTTTTACAATTCAGAGGACAGCAATAGTGGCCCCAGGACTTAAATTGTAAAACCCCTGTTTGAGTGCCTTACTGCATGATTGATTTAAAAAAAAATTCTCCCCTTGAGATTTTACAAACCACACAGTAATGAGAAAGTGAAAGAAGTTTTCTGAAAATTGTAGAAAATCAAACTTTAATGAGTCCCAGTCACAATGCTTGCTGGAAAACATTAAGCTACATCTGTTTGCAAACATTCTGCCTTTTAGGGATATCTGGGCTACCTGTGTTCAGCCGTAGAAAAACAAATATCTGCACTTCTTTGTCAGGTTCTCATCTTAAGTTCTTTCTCGGTCTTTCTTACAAATTTGTTCTCAGAGAAATTGTAGCATATTCTGCAACAAACAAAACCACTTGTTTCTTTCCGGTTGCCTCATCACTTTGTTAATCCACCTCAACTCTCCATATTCCTTTGGTCTGAATGTTTTAACAGATTGTCTTCTTTTTTTTTCTTCTTTATTTCTGTGGAGTGCAGTCGGTTTTCCCACATTGGAAGCAAAATGCCCAAAAAACCCACACATTACGGAGGTGAGAATCTGAAGTTATGAAACGGCTCAGTGCTAAACCAAATAATTGATGGCTAAGATATGCTCATGACTGACTAATACTGTTCATTATATACAATAGACTCTGGTGAATGAGTGACAGAGGGTGTGATTTCACATGCAGGTTTTTTTTCTGCATTCTGATTTCTTTGTTTTTTGCACAGCTCTCTCAGGGTTGTGGCAATGTTTTTTACAGTTTAAACTAAGATTCCAATTTAAGCGTTACTTTAATAAAGTAACAGATTTCTTATGCTTTTCATGCTGTACGTAGTTTGCTTTACTGCTCCTAGTATCCTTAGATCTATTGTTTCCTATAACTGCAGAGTATCTCCTGGCAAAGGAAAAGTTTATAAACCCACACTCATCAGCACACATACATATGACTCTTTGTTCATAATCACCCCCCACCAATTAATGCCATTAGGAAAGCACTTCGTCTGTTGCTAGAAGATTTCACAAGCTGAGAGCAAATAAAAAATGGTTGACTATTCCTCTGTTCAGGATTTCTCCATTTCGTTTTAGGGGCTTTCTTGTCCTCAAATACTTTCATCTCAGCTAAGAAAATTTTCTGCAAGATTTAGGTTTGTAGACTGAGATGGTAATGACAGGTTAATTTTTGTGCCTACTTGTGTTTTGTAAACATACGTGATCAACGCCTGATAATCACCCAGTTTCGGCATGATTGTTGACTTATAAACATGGAGGAAAGCCTCTCACCTTTTGTTAAATTTCTCTACAACTAACAAGTAGTGCATTGTTGGATGTAATAGGCATTTTCTAAGATTTTACTTTTGGCTCCGGTTGTTTCTTTTTTTTTCTTCTTTTTTTTCCTGATTTTCTGTTGTATACCGTCAGCACTAAGTGACAGTTTTAAGATAGATAAAGGGAAAAAAAACATAAACGTTGCGTACTGCATCTGCTAATATCAAGTAGCCTCCAATGTTCAGTTGTGACGCTCTGCTTTGTTAAACATAAAATCAACCTGTACGAAGCCCAACATTCCTCCCAATTCCTGGTGCTGTCTATTGTCATCGCCTTCGTTGACTTTTACAATGTCTTCCTTACTGGTTCCCAGTATATGTTGCTGAAGCTCTACTAATGGTTCTGAACACGGCAAAACATCTTGTCTAAAATTAACCAGACGAGGAAACATTCCACCTCTGATAAGCACTACCAGCTTCCCTTAGGCTCTAAATAGAAGTCACTGTATGATGGTCTTTGGAGGGACTACTGACTAAGAAGAGTAAGTGCCTGCTTTTTAAGTTCTGTGCTTATTTACCAACTAAATTGTAACTTTGGATCTCCTGTTTTGACTGAAACTCTCACCTGAAAGCCACTCAGGAAGCGAGAACTAGGTCAATAAAGGATCCATTGTCTACCCTCAGGCCTTGGTTTCTATCTGCCTCCCTGGGTGTGGTCTTAGCCGGATCATTCAATCACACAGAACAGCTGCATGTGCTTGTGGATAACAAAATAGGGGAATACACTGAAGTGTCAGCCTTTGTGTTCAGCCTTTCTTGTGTGAAAACGTTCTTGGGTAAAGACCTGCCTGTCTACCTAAGCATGTCCACCGCCGAGGTTCACGGAACGGGGTCTACCTTCACTATTTCGCGATGTGTCACCACCCTATCTCTGTTATTTCTGGCACCCGCAGGCGGTTCTACTTTCACACACAGAAAGGTATCCTCGGAAATCTCTGCTCACTAAACCACACATCGTCATCCAAAAGCAATAAATTCTCTGTAGGTCTATGGAACTGTCAGTCAGAGGTGAACAAGGCAGACTTCATTTCTGCCTTTGTAAGCCATCTCTCACTGGACATCCTTGCCCCTCACAGAAACTTGGATCAAACCAGAAAACAGTGCCACACGACTGCACTCTCCACCAACTACGCATTCTCTCACACACCACCGCCTGGCAAAAGAGGAGGTGGTACTGGGCTACTGATATCCAACAAATGGAAATATACCCATTTCAGATATGGAGCCTCGTACAACTCCTTTAAATACCACGCCGCGCTGACGACAGCACCTGTTAAAATGTATGTGGTTGTTGTATATCGTCCTCCGGGTCAATTGGCTGACTTCCTAGAAGATCTAGACTCCCTGCTCTCCTCCATCCCTGAGCATGACTGTCCTCTGCTTGTTCTTGGTGATATGAACATTCACTTTGACACTCAAGATCCCGCAGATTTCTTATCGTTAACTCACTCATTTAATCTCCAGTGGGTAAGCAGCCCCCCAACTCACAGGGCCAGGAAAGTTCTTGATCTTGTTTTAAGCAGACACTGCATGACCAACTCACTTAAAGTTACTCCTCTACACCTTTCAGACCACTACTTTATTCAGCTTGATGCTTGTCTCCATCAACTACCCACTGCACACCCAGCCACTGTCTGCTTTTGACGCAATCTCAGCAACTTGTCTCCCCCCCACTTCCCTGCTCTTCCACCACGTAGCACTTTCTCATCTCTGGAGGTAAATCATGCCACAGATTCCCTCTGCTCAACACTGAGCTCCTGCTTAGACCGCTTGTGCCCACTGATCACCAAACCTGCAAGACCCCTGCAGTCACACTCATGGCTGACTGACTCCCTTAGATCGATGTGCACAAACCTCAGAGCTGCGGAGAGAAGTTGGCACAAATCAAAGGACCCATCTGATCTGTCACACTTCCAAATGCTGCTATAATCCTTCTCCTCAAGTGTCACCACAAAGAAGGAGTTTCATCAGGACAAGATCCACAGCGCTACTGATACCCGGAAGCTATTTTCTACCTTCAAGTCTCTGTTAAACCCACCACCTACTCCTCCTGCAACCAACCTCACAGCAGATTCCTTTGCCAACTTCTTCACCGACAAAGTGGCAGCGATCAGAAGTCAGTTCTCAGACCCATCTACACAGACCTCAGCTCACCCTTCCTCACTGGTCCTTCCTCTGAGCGCCGCTGAACCCACTGCTTCCTTTTCTTCATTTACCCCTCTCACAGAGGAGGAGGTATCAAAGCTTCTCACAAGCAGCTGCCCTACATCTTGGCCACTGGATCCTATTCCCACCACACTCCTACAAGCCATAGCTCCAACCGTTGTGACAGCAGCCACTCACGTGATCAATGCTTCCCCACCGCCGTCATACAAGCCCAGGTAAGTCCCTGGGCTTGTATGAAGGCAATAATGACTCCCTAGCCCCCACCCAAGTGGAGAACCACCGACCGGTCTCCCTCCTCCCTTTCCTATCTAAAATCACAGAAAGAGGTGTCTCAAAGCAGGTGATGAAATTTCTCTCCCAATATGACCTCCTTGATTCTAACCAATCAGCCTTTAAGAGTGGTCACTCCACGGAAATGGCACTCCTGTCAGTAACGGAATCCTTTAAAGAAGCCAAAGCGACAGGCTAATCATCAGTTCTCATCCTACTGGACATCTCCGCTGCATTTGATACTGTAAACCACAGCATCCTACTTGCCAAGCTGGTAGACATGGCCATTGAGGGCTGTCCAGAACCCTTGGTTTGAATCCTACCTCACCGGAAGATCCTTCAAGGTAGCATGGCAAGCCCAAACATCGACGCGAGACCACCTCACCACAGGGGTGCCCCAAGGCTCAGTGTTGGACTCCCTCCTCTTTGCCATGTACACTACTTTGCTGGGCCCAATCATCCATTCGCATGGCTTCTCCTATCACTGCTATGCAGATGATACCCAGCTCTATCTGTTCTTTCCTCCAGACGACCTCTCAGTACCAACGCAAATCTCAGCCTTTCTGACATATTTGCATGGATGAAAGATCACCACCTCCAGTTGAACCTCTCCAAACTACCTAACTACTTGTTATCCCAGCCAAGGAAAGTATTCACCACAACATCAGCATCAGGTTAGACTCCCTATCTGTGGCACCCACTAACATTGTAAGAAACCTGGGCGTCATGATCTATGATCAGCTGACCTTTGCGGATCAGGTTGCCTCTGTTGCTCGATCGTGTTGCTTCTCTCTATTCAACATCAGGAAGAATAGGCCAGGTCTAACTCAACATGCGACATAGCTCCTATTTCAGGCCTTGGTCATTTCCCGCCTTGACTACTGCAACGCCGTCTTTACAGGGTTCCAGCCTGTGCTGTGAGACCGCTACAGATGATCCAGAATGCTGGAGCTCACCTGGTTTTCAACCTGCCAAGGCGATCTCATGTCACACCCCTTTTCTCTAAACTCCATTGCTTTCCTTAGCTGCACGCATCAAATTCAAAACACTAATGCTGGCATACAGAATGTTTGATGGATCAGCGCCCATCTACCTCAACACCCTCCTAAAGCCTTACGTCACTGCCCGCTCGCTCCGTTCCTCCAAGGACCGCAACTAACGCGATCAAAGGCCAGTGCAGGTCAATCTAAACTCTTCTCATTTGCGGTTCCTTGCTGATGGAACAACCTTATGTGCAGAGCATCAGATTCTCTTTCCACCTTCAAGAAATCCTTAAAGACCCAGCTCTTCCGAGAGTATCTATTAGTTAGCACTCAGTGTATGGTACTTGGGCCTTCTGTGTTTACCTAAATGCTGTAAATGAGTGTCATCATTAATGTTAAATCCTCTCCTAGCATATTGCAGGTAAATTGCATCGTAGTTCTGTATTCTTCTATTTCCTCTCCAGTTCACCATCTTATCAGCATATCCCTTTATGCCTCCTCTCTTTTACTACACCCTCACCTCTAATTTAGAATTGTGATCTTCCTTTAAGTAACCTATTGTTAGCTTTGATGTAGGCCTAGGCAATTATGGAATCGCGACCAATGATTTTCAAAAAATTATAGATGGATTGCAGCGATAAGCTGTGACCATGTTTAATCAATCATAAATGAGGTTGTAAAACTCAAATAATCCAGTAGTGATAAAGTAATGCAACACTACAGATGCAAACTGTGATAATACTCCATATCACGTGGTGACAAAAGCCAATCAGTCGACCTTTTCATGCTCAGCCGTTTATAAATTGCTGCAGATGTAAACAGAGTGAGTGAAATATAATGAGGCTGTTGAGAAGAAAGGTGATTTAGTGTCTGTTGTCTGCCGGTGGTATCTGGCAAATTAAGCCAATGTGAAATTAGTTAAGCAATTTCAACAAGTACCTTCAAAGTGATTTTATGAAAAGTATGAAATTGTGAGTCTGCAACTTCTTCCAACCTCTGATAAGTTGTAAGTTTTCTGAGGGGGAACACTTAACACTGTTTTGCATTTTCAGAAAGCCAAGGCACTGATATGATTTTAATTTGATGGAAAAGAAAAAAACAGGAAATAAAACAACCTGATCCTTATAATGACAAACTTGCAGCAGAATGTTAAGGATAAAACAGTGAAGGCTTTAGGAGCTCTGGAAATAAGACTCAACGTTTGATGTTGAAGTCACAATATCAGCTGCTAGGTATATGTGGGTAAATCTTTTAGTTTTTTTTCTTGTTACTGTATTAAACCATGTTTGGAAAAACAAAACAGTCTGACATTTCATGTATATGACATTAAGAAAGCTGAATTTGCTGTTGTGATGACAGACCAAAAATGAAATAGTTTGTAAAAGCATATTTTTTAGAAAATTCTTAAATTATAACACTTCTGACCCGTCTATGGTGGAGCTGAAGTATAAAAAGGTTTATATTTGTGTTGGTATAAAAGGAACAGGTTTCTGGTGGCTAACCTTTTTCACATTATCTTTTACAATATCTTCTTTTTATAGAGGAAGAAAAACTACTAATTGAAATTTAAATTTGTTGAAACATTGGTAGCGTCTCACTGATCTATTCAGAGGGTCTATAGAAAAAGATGCAACTGTTTTTATTTTGTCTCTTATTCATGAAGTTCATATTTCCTAAGTGTCATGAATGAAAGTAAGCATGTGGTTTGCATTTTCAACCTATTAACGTTGTGATTCCTTAGCAAGTAACTGTCATCTAGATAGGAAGCATAAAATGTCAGCTAAAAAAAACGTGTTTAATTAGAAAAATCTTTTTGAAGCAATTTGAAGGGTGCAGTGCAGCTACTTTTTACACTTTAAACAAATCAATGTTCTTCTGTACCTATTATAAAAGTAGAACTATTTTTTTTTATTAATCAAACAACAAAGCTGCTGAGCACTTTAAAGGTAAAAGAGTCACTGTTTTCTGTGGTGATTCCCATCTTTTTTATTTTTTGTGCAAGTAAACCCATGAATTAAGACTCAAACAACCTGGAGCTCTGTTAATTCAAACAAAACAATGGTTGCTTCCCAAGGAGGAAGGTACCAGAGACGAAGGTACTGCAGAATCACTGGTTACCATGGAGATTCCTTTTTTTTTTTTTTTTTTTGAGATCATAGCAAAGGAAAATCAGATTTTAAATTTCTTTGCAAGTCAGTCAAATAATGAGGACTTAAACCTCTTAAAGAAAAAAAAATTATCTAATTTAAGTACAGACTAAAGTTTTTTGTCTTTGTTTTACCCTCCTATGGTCCTGGAGGGAGAGGCTAGATACACCCCGTGTGAGTTTTTACAAGTTGTAAGTTTTCAGTAGTTTCCCAATACGTCAGACTTTAGCAAGTCCTTCATGGCACATTTCTTACCTTTCCCTTGATTAAAACCAATATCAAATTTTTAATGCTACACGTTTTTGGACTGCGGAAAGGTTTGAAACAGGAGGTTTAAAAGCTTGTGAGGATTTGTGCTTTCATTTTAAAAAAATCTTACTAGACCTCTCTTTACTTGGAACTTTATATGCAGTATTACAAACAGAACATATGATTAAAAGAAAATATTTTTAAACAGTTAATATTGTTTTTTGTCCTGTTTTCTGTAAACGACCTATACATTTGCCTATAAATTGCAATAGCTTCAACCCATGTGCTTGCTCAGAAGACCTGTGCAGTTACTGCACACCTAGGCATCACTGTTGGAAACTAACAGCTGTTTGCTGAACTGTTGCCATGGAGCTGGGTGTATTTATGGATGCAAATGTGTTTTGTGTATGTTTGTGTACCTGGCTGCAGTCCATTACCTCCCCCGTCAGTGCTGACAGACATCTACAGGAGCTGAGCCTCATTGTTTTTCACGTCAAACGTGCCTCCGCCAACAATAGGAGCAGCTGCCAGGGGGGCTTTAAATAAACATTAACCGCACAGAGGCTTCAGCAGCTCCGACATCAAGGTGGACGTTTCCACTGGGATTATCACAAATGTACTCTCTCTGGGCAGATGATGGAAATCTCTTGCTGCTACTGTTAATAACTCAACCTCACCTTATTGCTTGTCTGTGAAGACTTATTTTGATATCTCATTTATCTTTGCCAATCTTTCTTTAATACTTGGGGTGCACCAAATGTAGTAATTTTCATCAACATTTCCTTCAATGAACCCAAATCTATGAAAAAGAGAGAAAAAAATTTAAAATCCTGAAAACATGTTCAGGCAGCTCCATCTGTATACCTTCAAAAGTAGTTTGCTCCGAACAACAGAGTTAATCTTAAGCAATATTTAATTTAATTTGAGGACGTTTTGTAAACTTTGACAACTTTTGGATTTTAATAATCATCAATCGAATTATTTTGAATCAAACATCTTGTTTTGAATCTAATTGTAAGATGGTGAAAGATTTCCACCACTATTTAATACACCACAATTTTAGGGTAGGTTTTTTCACAGTTTTTAGTCATCCAATGTGAAAAGAGAAAATTATTTAGAATTTTATCATTTTCATCTCCATTATCTACACTGTATGATTATGGAGTTGGTATGTAAGACGCCATCCTTTAATGAACCCACTGTCATCTAGATTAAGCAGACAGCCCCTTTAGGATCATCTTCTATGATTTCTCCAGTGGATTTAACACAATTCCGTATTTTGTCAGAAACTCCAGAAGACAAATTTACGGGACCTCAACAGTCGCCTGGCTCAACAACTATATGGCAAAGAGACCCTTGCTTTGTGAGGCTGAAGGATAATGTGTTTAACAATGAAGTCAGGATCACCACAGTGAGCTTTACTCTCACTGTTTCCCTTTCATATTCAGCACTAGTCAGAGTTCTGCCGTGAAGGAGCTGGGGGACAACTTTGTGGAGATAGCTATGCTGCATTTCAATAAAAGAAAGGTGGTTGTAGATTTCGAAAAAGAAACCGGGACAGGTAAAGCCCCGTTTCCATCATGGGGCAAGAAGTGGAGTTTGTAGAGGAGTTTAAATACGTCTGTGTTCACTTGAAAAACAGACAGAACCAGATGCACAACAATGAAGAGTCTACAAGAACGGACGGAGCTGTACTGTGTGAGGAATCTTACGCCCTTCAAGGTTTCTTATAAGATTCTACGGATATTCTACATTCAGTTGTGGAACGTTTAATCTCTTATAATCTCAACAAGGCCAGTGAATTAAAAAAAGGTTCAACAAACTGACCAAAGAAGGCTGGTTATGCTCTGATGATGATGGTGGAACCACTGGAGATAATGGTACAAGGAAAAAAGAAAACAAAAATGGAAACCCGGATCTGAGTGTTAAACAAGAACCGTGTGCTTTATAATAGACAAATTATTTTAATTACATGTTTGGTTTAGGTTAATCGCATGCAGCAACAAACCATATGAAAAGTTTTATTCAGACAAACGCATGGTCCTTTGACAGTTCTGATTTTAAACTCCCTTTTGGCTTAATACAAGTATTTTTTTTTACTGATTTTGAAGAGTGGTGCTAAGCCGACAGAAAAGGCTAAAATCACCACAGCCACTAGTGACTCATTATTGCTAAGCAGCCTTTTCTTTCTTATATTAATGCTCCATTAATTAACCTCCATAACACGGCTGCAGGAAGGAAGCTTGTGTGAGCCGCTTTCAGGCAGCAGCTGCACCCTTTAAAATTTCAGTTTTTGTTAAAGTCATCTTTTTCTCCTTTTAACAATTTCTCCTCTAATTTTAACTATTTCTGAATTTTTATGGATCTTATAGTCCAACAACCTCTGTCTCTATCTTTGGAAGAAAAAAATGGCTACTGGCTTCTCCTCATATTTCCTCTGCTGGCCAATAACTATGACGTATTAAATATTATTCAGTGAAGGCCTTAATATGTTTCTTTGCTGATTTTAAACCTATATGCTGTTGCCTCAGATATGTGTGCTGAAATGATTTGCACAGGAACAAGATGCCTAATTTCCTCAGAGTTGCTGATTTCCCTCTTCCTCAAACATTTGAGATCAGAGTATCTCCACAGCTCTCTTTTGTCCACGTTATCTACGACCGAATTGTGCTGGTTTTTTTCCAGCTGCTGCCTGGTTACTAGAGCTCTTAATCAGTTTGCCTTGTAAGCAAGACTCCAGCCTTTTGTTTTATCCTATTTGTGATGCTCTGCTCATTACACAACGCTGACAGGAGTTTCTTTAGGTGTCTCATATCCTTTATTTCCTCTTGTTTTCTTAGTAGGATGCAGAATTTTAATAGGATTACCAAGTCTTCTTTTATTGGTCTGTTTCTTCATACTTTACTCTGTAGATGACCATGCATTCATGGTTGGCTGTTCCAGGATTCTAATCAAGTATAAGAATACATGTATAGATTGCTTCTTATTCAATGCTGCCTTATTCAGTTATTATGTTTTTCTTCTCATGCAGTTTTATTTCAGGCCCTTTTCCAGATTCTCTCCCCTCCAGACTGCTTAAGATTGCTTTTTTTCTTTGAGGATGAAACATGAATTGCTGAGAAGCAGAGCTTTTACATTTTTTGTGAGGAAGGTGCAGCAGTCCCCAAATCTCATGAATAAATTTAGATTTAAAAGCTAAAGATTTCTGCTGTAGGCTGACAGGAATACGTAGTTCAAAATTTCCTCGGATTAGCTAATCTCTGCACGTGCTTGTCATGATTTTGCAGTACAAAGTTTTAAAAATATTCTATATAGATGGTCGCTGATCATTAAGTATAAAGATGACATTAGTTGTGGGTTGGTTCTGTAATGACAAACTGAACTGGATCAAGCAGTCTGCTTCCCCATGTAAGTAGATTTTAATTGAGAGTATCATTGGAAGCATCAGTGTTTTTTTTTTTTTTGTTTTTTTTTTTTTGTTTCATATCTCTTCTGCCAGCTCTACTTTCTGCCCCAGATAGGCATTGTGCCCAAGTTTTCGTATTTTTTCTTGCAAAAGCCAACACCCACTTATCAGTGGTAGCTGTCATCTGATGCCGTACGGGGCAGCGCCCAGAGAAACCGGAATATGACTGTATATAATGTGGCTTTATGTTTTGCCTCAAAACTTATCACATACTTTAACTTTAATTGTAAATGGACTAACTTGAGTTGACAGTGAGGAAAGAAATGTAAGGTTTAGGAATTAAATTTTTTACCTTCCGTCAAATGAACACCTTGTAAAGGTATTTCAACCCCCCCAAATTTAAGGTTTAGTCACATCAAATTAAATAAATCACTCTTCTTTGTATTTTATGTGATAACGCTTTTAAAATTAAAATACTAAATACATATCTGTCATTTGTTTTGAACCCCTTTATTCCGTGTAGCTCACAAATAAAATGCATTACTAAACAGCCTCTAAAATTCCCCTTATTGTGACTGGCCACGACAAAACTAGCAACAAGTCTTCCCGAGTTATGTAAAGATTCTAAAAATGTACTTTCTACATTCAATAAATGGAAACAAGCATGAAGACAAGTTTAGGGAGAAAAAAAAACTCTTGAAGTGTTAAGGAGAGCCCAGCGGTACCTGCTGATGTATGCTATACAGTACATAACACCGTTTTAAAATTAGGTTTTGACACTCACCTCATCTGAAACTAAAGGGTATACCTGCAGACATGAACACCAAGACGTGTCCAACTAAACCAATAGCAAAGAGGCGGTTAATTTGAGAAGCACAGAAGACACCCATAGTAACCCTGGAGGAGCTACAAAGATCCACAGCTCGGGTAGGAGAAGTTGTCTCTTGGACAGTAGTGCCTTTAAATAAATCTGTTCTCCATGCCTTAACGTTAGTGTTAAAAAGCCACAATAGGCTTCAAATTACAGGATAACAGGGATGTTTAATGTTGGGATTAGTAAAGATGGTTCTCTGGATACATTGAAGTTAATTTGGAAGTGTAAGATTAACACGACCTGATCCCGGACAAGCAGAAAAAAATTGATGAATAGATTCATGGATATAAGGTTAATGTAGTCACTCCTTTAAACGTTACCTGGCATGCTGACCCAGTTTGCTTGCGGCATTGGATGAGGAACCGGCAGAGCAACAGGCGCCGCCAGCATCTGAGGTGGGCAGATCTGCAGCGGCTCGCCCTGCAGCTGCGGAGGCTGCGCCGGCGGAGGCACTGATGGATATCCTGCGGGCTGAGTGGAAAGCGGCTCCATCTCCAACGCCCGCAGACACTGCTCTCGGAGTCGGTCCTCTCTGTGGCGCTTCAGCCGGCGCTGCAGGAAGCTGCAGAAACAGCACAGCATGACAACGACGGCCCAGACCAACCAGAAGCCGGCAAAACACGCCAGGAAGGTGTAGGTGCCCTGTGACATCACCATGGCGGTGGTGGGATGAGAAGCAGGTCTCCTTTTTTAAAGAGATGATGAATGTTCTTAGTACATTTGAGGGAGTTCAAAACATCCAGTAAAAGCAATATGAAAAAAATATTTCCTTCACGACAATGAAACCTATGACAGGACGAGATTTATGTGTAAAACAGAGGATCCACTTAGAAGTTCATGAAGCTTCAGACAGATTTCTGGTGTGAAAAGTACACGAATAGTCACATGTTTGAAGTTCAAAAGAAGTTGAAAACATTAAGCTGAAAACAGGAACAAAAGTCTGTGACTGTAAGATACCATAAATCCATTGTTGTTTAAAGTGTGTTAACTGCTGGTCATGTTCTTCGTGGCAGTCTTGGTTTCTGTTACTCCTATTCCACAGAGTCGCAAACAAACACTGGCTTTTTCTCCTCGTTACTGCAGCAAACATCCACTCAAAGCCACCTTGGAGCTCCGCAGGACTCAAACGACTGAAAACATTTCCTGTCTGAGGGAAAAAAGAAAAAAAAGGGCCTCCTTTCAAGTTTTGTCATAGGAATGAGTATGATATCCAATCAGAGGCATCAGATTCCAAAGACGTGACGCCTTCATCCGTACGCAACCTAACAGCTGGTCACGTCGGGGAATCCTCGCCCGCGCTGACTGAATTCCTGAATCACATCCCGGCAGGACCCCTTGCTCTCCCACCGATCTGTGAACAGAAAGACATGGGAGAGAGAGACTCTGTCACCAGGACAAACACAGAACATTTCTGACATGAGAGGTGAAAACAGTGCTGACACCTTAGCTTAGGATTCATGCTTTACAAAAAAGCTTGGAGATAAAATATTCACCCTAAAGGAAATGGTAGAAAAGTAAATCTGAAACATATTTGAGATTCAGGTGCTGGACTGGCGATCTAACCTGAGCTTCCCCACAACTATTTAAAAGGAGGTTGGTTCAGACAACAGATGGATAAACTAGATTTAAGTTAAGTTAAAACAAGAATTTCTAAAACAGCCGCAAATCTGGAGACTTCTCTGCTGTAACACTCAGGGCAGCAGACCTCAATCTGTCCAGATCCCAATTTCTAAAGAGTCATCGCTGCTCTCGTTTTTCCGATATTTTTATACCAAACTCTTTACCGTCTGTCTAGTTTCTGGGAGGATGCATCAGACGTTACGCACTCAAGGCTATTGTTTAAGTAAAATAAAACTGACTCACAATTATTCATAGTCGATGTTTTTTACAGTGATCAAGACAAATGAATATAAAGGAAAATAATAAAATGTGGCAATATTTAGTTTCTTACAGTTAAAGCAAACACAATTACATCTTCAGATGTCACTTAGTTGGTAATTAGCTATGTGTAATTTCATCTAGGTATACTTTCAGCTCAGATTTCTTTTAACATCACAAAGAGCAAGGACCGCATTGGAGGTTTGAAAAAGTAACACAGAAGATTGTTGCTAACTGGCTTGGGTGGTAAAGGGACTGGTTGTGTCAGAAGAATGACTTCCCAACAAGAAACTCCCAACAGCGATTCTGCTTATTTTGAGCTTTCAGATGGTTGTTTTCTTTATCAAGTTTGTGCTGCAATTGCTTCATATTAGTATTTTTTGGACACTGGGGCTGCTCTGCTGTGAGGAGTCAACCCACATAGTTGCTTCTCAGTTGTAATGGAAAAATTACCCAGACCACGGAAAGTCTCACTTAGTAGTTACTGGAGGAAAAGGGTCAATCATGGTGGCAGCATCATGCTGTGGAGGTTCTTTTCCTCAATAGGCAATATGGATGGAGCAAAACACAGGAGAACACCTAAAAAAAATAAGACTTTAGACTGTGGCAGAGGTTCATCTACTAGCAAGAAGATGATCCTGAGCATACAGCCAGAGCTACATTGTAGAGTTCTTAACAAAGTCTAGCAAGTCTTGTTAGCTTTTAGATTATCTAAGCTCCGAGAGACAAGAATCTGTAGGTGTAGCAAACCCCGGTTTACAAGATATTGTCTTGAGCTGTCACAGTTGAAGACCCCTCCATCATTTTCCTTGAACTTAAAAATTAAATTTTATTGAAGTTGCCACAAAGTCACAAAAGGTGATGGTGATTTTGGTGATGTGCCTGAAATTGCACATCTTGTCTCGTTTGTCATGTTTGGATGTGGAGTTTAAATCTGTTGACTTCCTCAGCTCTAAACAATCGAGGCATCTAAACGAGAAACCTTAAGCCAATTTCTGATGCCCAAACCCTGGCAGTGATTATTTTTGGTCAACTGGGTTGAGCAGGGTAATCCCTCCACATGCCACATAATCACCATGGTGTTTGATTTTAGTGAGTTTAGAGGCTTCCTTGTTTTTCCTAAACTGCTTTTATGGTCTCTCTGCTTGTAGATGGCTTTCATGTGGACATACAGTTGCTTAGTGCTGATACTGGCGCAGGAAATATTTCTGCAGTGGATGATTGCCAAGATTTTGTACTTTTGTTGAAAAAAAACATACTAAATTGACTCAATTTTCTCCAAAAGTACTCTACACCCATAAGTGCAGGTTAAGCTGAAAACGTGACATTTCATCAATGAAGCGGCGCATCTATCTAGCTGTAGTGTTTTTCCCTTAAGTGACATTGCCTATAAATGTACAGCCAGAGTGGAAATGTTGTTCCCGCCCACCCCCCCAAAATATCCCGGGGGGTTGGGGGGATCGAATCGCTGAGCTTGTAATTTGAAAGAATTGTGACTCATCCTGTGAGGTCGAACCGCCGCTGGTATTTCAATCTGTAGGTGCTGATGTGGAACAGAACTTCTGTTTGTTTCCCACGCTACCCACAGTGCTCTACACTCAAGCAAAAGCTACGCTGCATCAGTCTATTTATGTCGCCTGCTGGAGCCCAGGTAAACTATCTGTGTGATAAAGAGAAGTGTTAAAGATCGTGACTT
>JAVLVB010000290.1:199782-215003 GCA_032876305.1 Orestias chungarensis
AGTGTGGGGCCTTGTCAAAACACCGAGTGAGGAGCAATGGTACAGATTTAAAATGTTCCGGTATTTCAGAAGGGTTCATCATGTTGTGGACTATACCGGACCATTCTAGTCCTCCTTTGAAAGACCTGAAGAAAATCCTTCCTTGTCTCATTTGGCCAAAACGCAGTTAAAAGTTTTTAAGTTTTTCTTTACTTTCCTGGTGTTAGGATAGGGCAGTGATAACCTTCCCAACCTTATTCAAGAAACCAGTTTGTTTGCAGATGGTGTCCAATGATTTTTATGGAAACATAGTGAACCCTAGAGGGAGGTTTTGACTGACATTTTCCAAAAGTGACCAACTGATTATTTTACCTACCTACTATGGGTGTGGTGGTAAGATAACTGTGCGTCATGGTCCAGGCTGGTTCGTCAGTTAATTTTTTAAACATGTCTCTGGTTGCAATTAGGAGTGGTTGAAATGGATAAAACATTTGTTCACGGTATGTTGTGGTGCTCTCATGATAATGGAAGAACAAACCAATTAAAATGGCCTTCCTTAGAACACCAGTCACATAATGAACTGTATTTACTCTCACTACACTTCACAGATACTGCATTTATGTTTTTGTGTTTATCAGTGGTGTAATGTAGCAAACTATGGAAAAACCAACAATACAATTTTGGTAGGTTACCAAACTCTTAATTTATCATTCTGATGATGAATCACAATTCTCATCATGATGATGAATGTGTTATGGTAACAATAAATTATAATTCAAACCCCAACTGGGGCTGAATTATTTTTTTTTCTTAAATTCTGAAGATGGGCATCAATCTACAATAGGGATTAGTAAAGATCCATCAATAGGATTTTATTAATTTATTTTTTTCTCCTCCATTCTAAAGTGGACCCCGAGTAAATCTTAAATTATTTATTACTTATTCAGCATCCTAGGAATGCACCAAATTTAAAAAGTAAATCGAAAATTAAAATGCTTCAGCTGTTTGTACTAAAGGCATCATAATTGATGTGCAACCACTCATCTGAGATAAGTACTTTGATGGAGATGGCAACTTTCTTAAGGGTTTATTGTTTTCTATTGTTGCTTGTTGTTTCTATTATTGTTGCTAAGCTAACGGAAATGGTAGATATCATGTGGGAGGAAGTCAGAGTACCTGGAGAAAAATCATACATGCAAATTCTATTCAAAATGCTACAGCAGACAGGATTTCCACTCAAAGCATTCCTCCTCCAGGGCAACGATGGTAACAAAGTGGCAAAGTGAACAAAGTACATAAATTTAATCATATTTTTTTATTTAGCATTGTTCCAACGGAACAAACCGTGGGAAAAAAGTAAACGTACTTATTTTGTGTTTTCAACCATCCCTAATCCTAATTAGTCATTTATAGTGATTATAAATCGCAATTCTTATGACAACAAATGTATCAAAATAACGAGCACTACTGCACATCACTAGTTTATTATTACAATTATAGGTTTATTGTTTCTTCTGACATGTTCCATTAAAGTGTTAAATAATTTAAACATTGTGCAGCCAGTGACAAAAATACCTCATTTAGCTGGTGTCCTAAAATAGCCAATTTTGAGGTTTTTTTTTTCTGTCCTATATTCAGTAGCAGTATTTTTAGGGTTATCTCAATAGAGCCAAAACATATGTTAGTAGTATTTTAAATGACATCATCCACACCTAATTGCTTCCAAATTAAAAGGTTAGTGAACAGCTCTCAAACTGTTGGTGGATTTATAATTTCAATGACTGGTAAAGCACATATGTTGCGGAAAAAGGTTTAAAAAATCTGTTTTAGTTTTAGATCTGGCCTCCAAGGTCCACATATCCTAGTTAACTTAAACATATATACAAAGAAATGGGCAAACAAGTCTTGTATAGAGAAACCTGTATACAAAGAGACCACGTAAAAGTTCCCACAGTACACAATTTGGGGTCCAGGCTTGAAGTAATCTTTACGAATCCATCACTGAAATAATCTGCAACCAATTTAGTAGTCAAATATTAAAACTCGAGCATACAGACTCTAAAACTTGCTTTTTGCAGAATGAATGACATACAGTACCTAAAACAATAATCAAGCAAACAAACTGCTAAAATCTTTACATTTTGCATTTAAGAGCAAAGTGTCGTATTTCAAAGCATAAATCAACGGCCCCGTGTGGTTTTCATCAAAGTGTGATGTGATTTTTTGGGGGCAAACTTAAAAGTATTGCAAAAAAAGAAACTTGTTTGTTCGTGTGATTTGCTATTAAAGTCCAAATGTTTTCTTTTGAAATAAAAAAATTATAATAATGTACCGATTAATCAGTTATTAAAACAAACGGCTGGATACCTCAAGTGGTATGTTGCCTGACTTGCAATGGATGGCTCATGGATTCAAATGCTTTGCGCTACAGCCTACCTGGCGCCGCAAATGGCTGTCTCGGTGTAATTACACCAAAACAAATTCCTAGTATGTCCTGTATGTACCTGGCAAATAAATTTTATTTAGTCTTTAATGTTAATCTAGTGATAAACGTTGATAAATAATTCAGTACCACAGTGTGTAGAGGTGCTTTGACTAACTTACTGTTTGCATTTAAATAACTTAAAACTACCACACATTTGAGTAACTCCGATTTGTATTTTATTTTCAACACAAATGTCAAGAACTAGAACTTCCAAACTTTATCTGTAAACTTTAAATTGATTCAAATATTGTATAAAAAGCTCACTCACTTAAAATGAAAAACTGTATTTGAAAACCAGTCACTGGAGTAGACGCACTTAACGGAGAGGGGCCGCAATTTAGTCTGCCAGAGGCCCCAAATACTCTAGAGCCAGCCCTGCCTGTAGTCACATTTAAATGAAAAGAAATGGAGGTAAAATCCAGCTTTTTTTATGATGTAACTCAGCTGTCGTCCTGACTCTGAGCCAACATGCTGATAAGGAACCACAAACCTGTTCCTGAGGATAAACTCACCTTGAAGCCCTCAGCCGGTCCCGCTGGGTTAACCCGCTCACTGATCGCGTCCTCCCGGAGGATAGAGTCTACCAGCGGCTGCGTTCTGTCCTCTACCCGGGGGGGGGGGGGAGACGAGCGGTCCGCGGCTCCGTCCGCGTCTGCTCGGCAGCAGGTAGGAGAAAGCAGCGAGCCTTATAGGCTTACCTTGGGAGCAGGACTCCTCCCAGCCGCCGCTTCCTCTGCTCTCCTCTCTCATCCGCGTTTCGTGACTAAGTGTTTGTGCCCATCTCTGTCTGATGCCTGGGAATACCAATCAAAACCACCAGCGGGGGGTTTTCCAAGGACGCAGGACTTGCAGACCACAGGTTACAATGTCAGCTTAGTTAGTGCACAAAAAAACAAAAATTAAAATAAAGATTTTAGTCCTTGGATCTACTGAACTACTTAAGAATAAGAATAATAATAATTCATTTGCTTCAAATCCATAAATGTGTTACATTATAGAATATCCAGAAGGGAAATATGGAAACTTTGCAAAATTTATAAAAGAAAATATTATTCATAACAATATTGTTGTTAATAAGATTATTTGTGTTATACTTAACAACAAAGAAGTTTAGACCTAATCATCTAAATCAAATTATGGAATCATAATATTTTTTTTAAGTTAACATATTCTTTACTATAATTGACTTATGTATAAGTGTGTAATAATAAAATGTCTATAATCATGATAATATTATTAATAATATTATTATTGGTAATGATAACAATGTTACACAGTTTTAGCTAAACATTTTATCAAATTCCAGATAAATTTAGATTTTAGTTAAAGTAAATCAAATTTTGGAATATCCATATTTTAGCAAGCAAAACGATGAATTTTATTTTTACTATGATGTAATTCTTAGTCATTAATTCTTAAGGATTATACATTATTTTAACAAAACATTCTAGCCTTTCACAGATATGCTTTTTCTTATCACGTTTTTTTGTTTTTAACGTAAAATGTTACATTTAGATCCATCTTTCTATAATAATAAATTAACAATTAAAAGGTATTGCATAAATAAATCCATGAATATCAAACTGTTGTATTTAACAAGTAAACAATCTGGATTTTTTTTTAAATAAACCGTTCTTAAAAGGAAAGAAAAACTTCCAAACACCAACTTGTAAAAAACGATACAAGGTAAATAAACAACAATATGCTTGTTGATAGCATGGTTTCCAGTAGGATTTGTTTTAATGGTGGCGGTGGACACAATAAGCCTAAACCTAAACACTAAGATATGTGGTTGTATTAATGCTAAAATAAGGGTCTTTTTAACAGACTTGAACTAAATTTCCTAATACTAGTTTTCCTAAAAGCAGCACACAGGAGCTTCATACGCAGGAAGCAGCTGTGTTGTGTTAGTTTGTTTATATACCGTGAATATACACACATATATATATATATATATATATATATATATATATATATATATATATATATATATATATAATGACCAAAACCTTACTTGGAAGGTTTGGAGTGTTTCATTTGGCTCTGGTGGTGATATCTATCCTGGTAGTCATCAGTCAGGAACATCAGTGACAGGCGTCAGAAATGTTGTTCCCCGTCTGTTGGTCATTCAGGGAGACCAAGGTGTATATTAAACCACAGAACCAAAAAGGGCCAGATAGAAACATTATGGCAGCTGCAATTCGACACAAACTAATTACAAATAGATGACGGCAACTTCTCTTTGGTAAATGACCTTAAACAACATCAGCTGCCTGATGAGCCAAAAGTGGGGGAAAAAAACATCCCAAACTATATTATAATCTTATGTCCTTTTAATATTTCTTAAAGCGAGACTGATTAAGACTGATGTTTATTTTTTCAAACTCTTACAAAGAGATAACATTTGAAGATGTTGCAATGCTTCAAGTATATGATCATAAATAGATTCATATATTATAATTTTTATTCACAATGTTGCCTAAATACATGTTAGCGTTAAATGTTTAAACCTTAACAACAAAATCTTACATGCAATGTACGCATGTATCTGTATTTATGTTTCTTTCAGTGAAATCTTTACATGCATGTGACGCTTTGGTCAGTCCAGCAGTGAATATTCCCACCCCTGCAGTTCAAATGATTGAAGGTCTCTTCAGCGCCTGATCTCACTTTACCTGCAGATGATTTGACTTTCAAAAATCTTTGTTGGCCTATATTCAAATTGCAATTAAGTTGGTCGTATCTGCTGTGGCCAATCTTTCCTCTCTGTCCCACATGTTGAATAAAATGTTCGTATAATCATAGGTTTAGGTTGATGTGTTTTTACTTTTATCTTTTGGAGCAGATCAAAACTTAAAACAAGTGCTATTCAGATTCCAGTTTATGGCCCCTCAATCTAGTAGTTACTCAAAGCCAATATAATAGTTGTTTAGATACATGCTACTACTAATTAATACAAGAGAAGTTAACTATGTTAACTGAGATTGATATATGTTAAGATTCAAGCTAATTGTTATGTGACCCTGACAGCCTTTCAGCCACTCAATATCATGCGAACAGCTGCTTAGGTCAATGTATTAGCTACTCTAGCTAAGCGCTACCCAGAGACAATGAAGCTGATTCCAGGTGAAACACATCATTTATTTCAAATATAACTAAAATGAGCTTCTTTAGTGAGTGTTTAATACCTCTTTTCCTTTTATCCTTCTGATTTAGCGTCTTTTTAGATTTTTGAAAACATTGAGATTGAGTAGAAGTGGTGATGTCGAACCTTGTAACTAAAAAACTAAACATGGAACAAAAAACTTTAGGCTTTTTTTAAATATATATAATGTTGACAATGCTGGTGGAAAGGTTTTAGTTATTTTCCACTTCAAATGAAATTCATCTAAACATTTCTGT
Source organism: Orestias chungarensis (assembly GCA_032876305.1). Classification (NCBI taxonomy): domain Eukaryota; kingdom Metazoa; phylum Chordata; class Actinopteri; order Cyprinodontiformes; family Cyprinodontidae; genus Orestias; species Orestias chungarensis. The sequence goes on from JAVLVB010000290.1 coordinate 205,649, forward strand.
TTATAAATGTGATAATTCTAGTCTATTTAAGAAAGTTAAAGGCAACACAGAGATAATCCAGGTGCTGCCTCTGGCCCTCATGTTATACAGTTAGTACAGAAGTATTCAAACCCACCCCCAATATTGTATACTGTTTGTCTCATTTCATTATTCTATAGTCAAAAAAGTTTATTCTTGTCTCATTAATGTACCCCCTCTTGACAGACAAAATTGAAATGTTGAAAATTTTGTAGATTTATTAAAGAAAAACTGAACCATCCCATGGTCATAAATATTTAGACCCTTTGCTTTGAGACTCGTGCTTAACCTACATGCTGTCAATTTCTTCCGGTTTTCATTAAAGTGGTGCTACTCAACTAAACTGAATGGACTTAATTAGGAAAGAAATAACTGTTTATATAAGACTTGACAATGCATGCCAGGACAAATGAGAGTCATGAGGTCAAAGGAACTGTCTGAGGAGCGCAAAGAAAGAATTGTGGCAAGATGCAGATCTTACCAAGGTTACAAAATAATTTCTACAGCACTCAAAGTTCCCTAAGAGCCCAGAAGCCTCCATAACTCTTAAATGGAAAACATTTGGGATTATCAGAACTCTCCCAAAAACTGGCGGTCCTCCCAAACTAAGCAATCGAGGGGGAAGGGCCTTGGAGAGGGAGGTAAAGACGAACCCAAAGATCACTGTGGCTGAGCTCCCGAGATGTAGTAAGGATATGGAAGAAAGTTCCACAAAGTCAACTATCACTACACCCCTATAAAGCCAGTCAGGGTTTTATGGCACAGTGGCCCGACGGAAGCCTCTCCTCAGTGCAATTCATATGAAAGTCCAAATGTTGTCAGCTTCGAAACCAAACAACAAAATATGCTCAGGACCTCAGATTAGGCTGAAGGTTCAATTTCCAACAAGATAATGATTCGAAGCACACAGCTGAAATAACAAAGGAGTGCTTCTGGATCTGAAAGGACGAATGGCAGAGGATCTCTCAATCCAAGTGTGAAAAAATGTGTTGCATCAAAGACTGGCTGTGCTAGCTCATAAGGAGGTTTCTACTTCGCTAAGGATATGAATATTTATGACCATGTTTTAGATCTGTCCAATTGTGGTCTAATTTGTATGGTTTCAAGAAAATATCTGTCAAATTTAAGAACCTCAACAGCTTTCTTATGGTGATTTAGCACCAAAGCTAACTTTTTGTCTGATTTTAGGTCTTCCAGTTGTCATGTAATAAATCTGCCTCATCTATGTCAGCTACCAGCTACCAACATTGACGCTTTCACTGCTTATTTGTGGTTCTTTCCCCTCCAGCTGAGAAGAGTAACAACGTAGTAACAGTTAATTTTTAGACTGATGGCATTTCTAAAAAATGCTCCGAGCCATTTCTGTTTCCCAGCAGGTGGACTAAGGCTCTGAGTGGAAACCGCTCTGAAGTGGTTTTTGCAGCTGACGTGGCTCCCACTGATAGGAGTCCACCTACATAGAGGAGTGGGTTATATAGCTGGAATCAGACTGGAAGAGACTGGTCGACCATTTTGATCCTGACTGAAATACCTCAACATGATGGCTATTTATAAAGATCGGGCGTTTATGAAGAGATTTAGAGGCTAAATGTAATCAGATTTTTATTTTTTTTTAAACATCAAACATAAATCACATCCAACCTTTACAGTATTTTTCAAAGAATGTAATCTAAAAAGAGCATTATGAGACACATGCTTAAGATTAGATACTTTTATATGTGTATGAAGAGGGGAAAACTGTGGCTGTACAAGAGAGCTTGAAAATGGGCTTTTTTCACACCTACCAAAAACAGAACCTTGCAGAAATAATGGGTAAAAACAGTGTTTGTTGGAAATGCTTTTTCTCCCAGACTTTTGAAATAATTACAATTCTTTATTAAAGGATTAATTAAATGAAGAGTAAAGAAAAGTTTTGATGTTCTGATGTTTAATTCAGTATTTTTACTTCTCTTCAACCCACCTTATATGAAGACATAAAGTCTCCAAACACCTCGATTTGCTAAATGTCAAAATAATATCAGATTTATGTCTTTTTTATACATTTACCTCCAAACATAATATGTATTATTTCCCAAAAGTGTAGTAACATATTTCTAAAAACTATCTGAGGTCTATATTCTGGCTTTTTTTGTTCTTTATTGCTATGGCTTCTCTCAAAATGGATTTTCAGCCCCTCTTGCTAAAGGATTTCTCTGTGGAATACATTTTTTTTCCTCTGTCCTCTTGAACGCAGAACCAATCTCCTTCCTGAACAGTATAATAACTGGATATGCTGTGGTGTTCATATTCACACTGAAGTGTTCGTGCAGATGTTGAGCACCTTTAGGTGGTGAACAATGGTGAAATTGATCCACAGTGCTGTCTCTGGTGTCAGTTTTATTTTCTTGATTTTTGCAATGACATTACTCAAGAAAGCCTTAATATGCATCCACGAGTCATTTCTCCAGCTTTGTGATTGTATACGTATAAAACTGTTAGATCATAATCCTCATCTGGGAAAATAACCTAAAGGAATTGTATTATTTGTGTATATAAACTCCTAGCTACACAGAAAAATAAAAATCTGTCTTAATGTTCGGCTATTTAGAAAGTAAACTATAGTATAGTTGTATCTGCTTAGTTAGAGACCACGATTGCCTACAAATTCTTAATAACCTTTCTTATAGGACCTACAACTGCCTGTTTTATTGTTCAAACACCAAACATACCATATCTATTATTATGCACAGTGGAAAACATTAGTGTTAGCTTCCCGCATTAGCAGGGAGGCTAACACTCACAAACTGCCTTTTTCTTGCTCGTGCAGTTTACAGCCAACCAGTGTCCAGGAAAGCATGTTGATCCTGGATTGGCTGCTTTCAAAATGCCAGCCAATCCCATTTAAAGTATTTGAAGTTTCACGAATAGGTGAACCAGAAATAAGTGGGGCTTTACAGTAATGTTTGTAATTTTGACCTAAAATAGGGAAGCTTGAATCTGATGTCAGTGGAAATAAAACCCACTGTGTGTTTTAATAGATTGTATGATAATAAATGGATTTAGCTGCAAAGGATGGATTTCGGAAATATGACCATTTAAAGATTTTGTCTCTCCTGAGGGTGTACCACTTTCAGTAATTTCTTACACTTTCTTACACTCTTTCTTACAGTTTAGGTTGAAAACGTGGACCCTAACGTTGTTCATGCAATAAATGTACAAAAAAATAAGTATTATGTGTTCAAATCAAAGACTCTTTTATGATTGAATTCGTCAGGATCAGTTGATCCGGTCAAACGTGTATTACTCAGAAAACCACGAGTAGAGAGCAACACATCAGAGATAAGTGTGGGTTCTGACCCAGCAGACGGGACGAAGCGGCAGAAAAGACAATGAAATAAAAGGAGCAAGCAGCGGCCAGAGTGGGTCCAAGGTGACGTGACACGGATGGACAGCTCGATGCTGAGAAATGTGTGCGTGGGTGGAAGTGTGAGAGCATGACGTCCGATCCAAAAGTGACACCACGCCACACAGTGGAGGTCTTTGTGCTGGATCTTCGCTAAAATGCGTTTTATTCACCAAGTTCAGGTTTGATTCACAGTAAGATTCTCTGTAAATAAGACATGAGTTGATTTATCGTCGATATGACGCTTTAATTAACACGTTGACTTGACATGTCTCATTTTAAGAAAACTTAAAGTTTCAGCAAGATTTTGGCTTTAAAATAAAAAAAAACTCTATTTAGCTTTTCTCGTCCCATTTAAATATTTTTTATATCAAAGTAAGACAAAAAGAACCTGAGTAAATACAATAGGCTGTTTGTCTAATAATTGGAAAAAGAAATCCAAATTAATCTGGCCGCGTACATGTGAAAGTAGTTTCCCCTTTTAACCCCAAAACAACAACCAAGTGTTTTAATTCACCAATATTAGAAGATTTTGCAGCCACAATATTTAGCATTAGCCGCTGGAGTTATTTAGACTTAATTTAACCTGTTTCTAAAGAGTTTTTGGACTTTTATGTATTTATTTTTTTAGAACAGGGGTGCCCAATACGTCGATCGCACAGCATTAAAGGAAGTAGATGACCGCCTCCATCAAACAACATATACAATTAAAATAACTGAAATAATATCAAATAAATAGGCGTTGTGCTTTCTTTTTTGTGGTGGATGGTGGTCATATTTTAAGTAGCTCGCAAGCTCAAAGTGTGGGCACCCCTGTTTTAGAAGGTTAGTCAGAGGAAATTAAACTTCATTAACGAGTGATTAAGCAAACAAAGCAAATACCACCGGTCCAGTTGTCTATTGGCTTTCCAGCACCAAACACAATAAAGTTAGCAATTTAAATTGTTTGGAGGATGAATAAGAGGTTGTGCCGATGTATTGCTTATTGGGGGGGGGGAAAGTTGCGCTAACCCTAAAGCACTAAACCTAAGGATTAGTTTTGCTAACGTTAAAGCGTTAAACTAGCTCGTTATTTAGCAGAAGCGAATGCTAAACCCATTATGTGTCAATGACTCATTTTTAACAACATATTGCCGTCAATACTTTGCAATTTGTACTGTTGCTTCAGGTAGTGATTCTTTTGATTAGTCTTTAACTCACGGTTTCAGTTTTATAGATATTGAATTATCCCAAGTTGTGGTCAATAGCACTTTGGTCTGAAAACATGCAGCGCATTAGTAGATTTTAAACAATTTTACTCTAGAAAGGGAATGCATGCTGGGTACTTAGAAGACAGGAAATGAAACTGTTGCTTGAGCAGTCTTACCATTATTTAAAATAAGAGCATGAATATAAAGGTCTGTAACCAAAACTGCAACAATGATGTCAACTTTATTTACAAAACACTCAAATAAATTGGTGCTTCAGATTATATCTGGGAACATTTAATTTAGGGAAAAGTGTGCTAAAAGGCTTTTCAAAGTAAGGAGAAATGCTAAGGCACTAAACAAAAATTTTAGCCCCCGATTGGTAGCTGATATTTAGTCACCAGTTACACAAACCGTAGACTGAATACTTTATATTAATTTCAGCTCAGGTTATTTATATATAACGCTTCATCTGGAAGAACTTCACAAGAAAAATCACTTCAATCATCCATGTACTGCGTCCTTAATAATTACAGCTTCAGGTTTAGTTCATTATTAAGATTATGAAGTTTCCAATCCAAGGAAACACACCGGATTGTATTGAGTCAGTAACTTGCTGCATTCCCTTCCATTGAGCAGCATGCTGAGACAGTAGATGATAGCTGGCATTGTCTCGTTCACTTTACTGCAATCCCTGATAATTAGCATGGATATAGCGATAGTGGAGAGGAAAACCAACCCTTTAACAGGAAGTATCCACCATCAGAACCTGGATCAGATTCTGAACACCTGCATTAGAACCTGGATCAGATTCTGATCATCTGCCATGACCGACTTAGGGGTTAGGAAGAAAGAAAACAGAAAAACAAGCAGAAGAGTTACTTTGTCTGTTAAACTACAGTAAATAGTTAATAACAGGAGAAGAAGAACAGTGAATTGCTGGTAGCACCACAAGCCTATGCCTGCTAACAGGACGCCAGACCAAGTGTAGCTTCTATGAAAAAACACTGAGAGAAAACCGAGAGACAGTCCTTTACTCAGCCAGCAAGTCCATGGATTAATGAAGTGCATTCTGGGATCTGTTGTTTTCCAAGGTTGGGCCCAATATATGATTTAATCTTCAGGTGTGAGAACATAAGGTTATGTATCTTTTTCAAATGTAAATATCTGGTTTCAGCCTTGTGTGTACATTTTAAAGCCTGGCTTTGTTCCAACTTTAGATGGACAAAACCTTTTTACTTAGTTGGAAAATTGCGTGTTGTCTGCACAAAGCTAAGTGAGAGGAAACATGGTTCTATTTTAATGATGGTGAAGTATCTGGCACTCCTTCCTACTGATTGAATTCCCACATCCTTGACAAAGTTCACGGCCTGATGTGTGAGAATGGCTTACATCCTCTCGATCGCTGTCGCTGCTGCCTCTCTTCATTCTGAGCATCATGATGAAGGAGTCCGTATTTGTGAAAAACAACCTGCAATCAGTTCCATTGTCATTATCATGATGATGATTCAGCCCGATGAGAGATAAATACAGTAAACAATGATGAATGACAGTTTTATTATGGACTTTAAGGTGTTTGTGTAGCAGAAAACATGGGTGGGTGTCTACTTTTATAATTGTATCGTCCTTTTGTGTTGAATTGAACTATCGGGAAAAAAATAGTTTGATCAGTTTAACAATGATAAATTTAAAATGTATTTCCACATTGTTAGCTCGCTGATTTGTTAGACGCTACATTTCAATCCAGAGGTTTAAATACACCAAATGTAAAGATACACAGAAATTTTTTTCCTCAGTCATAACTCTCTTGTTTTAGGTCCGTTAGAATTACTGATTAATATGTTCTTCAAACATTGAGGGAAATGCCAGTAGCCATGGTTTTGGCAGCTTTTGATGGGTTTAGCTTGGAGGAACAACTGGAACACAACCCTTTCTAGTTTGACACAATGGAAAAGTTTATTGAAATCAGCCAAGATATCAGGAAGAGAATTGTGGAACTGAAGAAGTCTGGTTCATCCTTGCAAACAGTTTCCAGATGCTTGAAGTTTCTATCATCTGTTCAAATGTAATACATAACTAGAAACATGATGGGAATGTGGTTTAAAACTGAGAATAGCTATTAAAATTGGCTAGTATTGTAGTTTTGTCTCTTTCTCAAAATGTCTCTCAATTCAAAAATGCTTTATGAATCTTAAAGGGAAATTAAATGTTGTCATAACTTATAAACATTTCTGTACTAAGATTTGTTGTAGAATATACAATTGGTGGGCAGGGAGAATCTCCTGTTGAGGTCGCAGCTGAAGGCACTAAATCTTGAGACAATCCAAAGCATTCAGCTTGTTAGCCAATGATGGAAGATAAAGTTTAAACGTCCTCCTTCTCTCTCTTTTCTTTTTGCTTCTGCTCTGAATCAAACCTCCTTTTTTAACTCTTGTGATTAACGGTTGCACTTAAGGTTTTATTTAAGCTCTTGCGATGTTAATCATCTTAAATAGTTGCAAACCAACTTGCTGTCATGGTTAGCCTATGTCCGAAAATAGGAAAATATCAGCAAATAATCTTCCAGCTGCACACCGTTCAAAACTAAAAAGAACTAAAAAGTATGATTTCTGCAAGAAGTGAAGGAACTCAAGATTTAAAAAACACAAATGTAGTAATATAATAAATACAATGTATTTATACGTAAGTAAATGATTACATTGTTAAAGGAAGCAGTGTATTTAAGTGATATTAAAATGAAAATGGAAAAAGTAAAAGAAATCCATCATTCTTCCAAAGGAAAACAGGGATAAAATCTTTTAAAATCTCTATTAAAAAAACCCGCAACACAACCTTAGTTTTAAGTATAAGTTTGTCATATATTATTTTAAATAAATTAAGACCTAAATCATAAAAAAAAATCAGTCAACTGAGTCATGACCACAGGAATTATAAATATAAGCCAAAAAACCTTTAAACTTGAATTTGGCTATGAGAAAAACTTCCCCTTATATTTGATGTTCACAAATTGATTTATTAACTGTCCTGAAGATGAACACATTAAAAATCTTTCTTATATCAGATATGGTACTATTAAGACCCACTGCTGTAATTAATAATATTAATATGAATGTGCCTATGACATACAACTTAGCCATATCACTTCCACAAAGAAAATCAGCAGTTATGGAGAACTAATGAGGATCTTCTGTACATTTTACAAAATAAAATTTCTTTGTAACTTTTCTAAACCCCTCATAAGAAATGTCTATGTTTAAGGAAAACAAGTCAACCAGAAGTATGGTCAGAGGTATCTCATTTTAATAGCTTACAAACAGAGGCCATTTTCACCCCAGCAGAGGAATGTCAACGTAGCATCGGTGCGACCCGCCACACTTTCGGTCCGTCCCTCAGTCCTGCCGTTACTCCAGCTTTTAAAAAAAAGGCCAGCGATCGGATCAGGATGAGTTGTAGGAGTGGAGGCGCGGCTACAGTTTTATAATTCAATATCTTTGTTGCTGAAAGTTTAAACGTATTAAAAGAATAGCAGAGGAAAGATTGAAAACTCCAGAGTGAAATCCAGATACAAAGTGGTATATCATGGTTACATTGGAAATAAACAATAGATGATCAAAAAAAAAATTAAAACTATTGGAAAAGTAAAGGCACATTTGATTAAACCAGTTTGTAAAATTACTATACATTTCAATTTTTTTTTCCTGCAATCAACTTTTAATTCAGAGAACAGAAAGGGACAAAACAAATGCCCGTTTATTAAACTCACTATTATAATATCAAACCATATTTACAGGACGGAAAAGACAGCAAATAAAAACGACTAAAGAGTTTGAATTTAATCCAAACAATAAAAATATATCTTATATGGAATTTCAAACATTGTTTCTCTGGTAAAGCTAACTCACTTGGCTTAGGTCGGCACTTATTTTACTAATTCTTATTGTTTGTTCAATAAATAATTACAGTGTTGAATCTGTTGTGAGTTACATATTTTTTTCATGTATCATTTTAACCCAAAAATACTTTTCTTTTTTTTTGTAACATATCAACAGGTAAAATAAAAATTCAATTTAATTAAGACTAAATCATGATATGTTCCACGGCCCGGTTAGTTATGATGATTCCAAACAATCTACCGACGAGTTATAACGAATAAAACCATCACAGCGGCACTTTGATATGAGAAGGCACACCTGCTTATTGTTTAGTGCAGCTCTGAAAACGGCGGGTTTATCCGGAGCCGCTCTGAGACGAAGAGCAGGATTGTCTTGAGAAATCCAGAAAAGAGACAAATAACACAAATGCGAAAGCAGAGACCGTATGTTTGTACATGAGAGAATGGCAGCGACGTGGAGGGCACATGGAGTAAAGTGGTCACAGTTCGTGGGCTTAAAGTCACTGGTTTCCCCCTCTAAGTGGGAAGGAGAGAAGGTCCAGTCCTCCCTGAGTAATCACTGCCACCGTGCCCTAAAGCAAGGCACTTTTACAGCAGCACCCAGTCAAAAGTCTGGGCAGACGAAGTCTAAACCTTCTCCTGGACGATAAGGTCGCAACAAAACAAAAAAAAAAGGTAATTTCTGTCAATCTGCGCATCCACAGCTGATGTTTTTTCCTTTTACACGTTTAAATAAATTCAAACATTATGACTATGTTGAAAATATACATTCGGGCAAAATGTTGTGCAAAAGTTGTAAACAAAACAATATTTCCATGTGGGTTGTAACGTCACAGCCTTGTGGGTTCGTCGTCCTCGCTGTCGCTGCAGTTACCA
>JAVLVB010000290.1:215103-254196 GCA_032876305.1 Orestias chungarensis
CTGATAAGCCATCTGATAGTCTGTTTGCTCACTTACAAAAAATATAGTGCTCTCATCTTAATTCAGGTTTTTTATAATGAAAAATTTAGGTTAGAATTTACAAGAAAAAGTTATCAAATCTCTTTTTACAATGTTTCTTCCAGCTCTACAAATATCCAAATCAATTCAAATCAACAAACATTGACGGCTACTTGGTGTTTTCAGGTAGTTCCATTATCAAGTTATAGGGCTGTCCCAATCCGATATTCATATCGATTCAGTATCAGCGTTAAAAACAAATATCGGATTAGAATTAAACATACTTCAAAAGTCCCTGAAGGTAAATTACAGAAAGAATATCTGAATATCGGCCCGCATCTATAATCTCAAATATCGGCAAGACAAGCAGTCTGTTCCAGTGTTTGATCCTCGCCATCATTAATAAAACTTTTCATTCATTTTGTCCAATCGTATAACCTTCACTCCCGAAGACAGTTTGATGTTTATTTACCCCATTGATTAATAATGAATGTATTTCTTTTTCTCATAACGTTGTTACTGATTGTTCTCTGAGTAATATCACTTAATTAAGCCTTTTCTATCATTTAAAGTGATAAGTCTGTATGATTCATTCTGGTATCTTTTCAAGTCAGTATTGATATCAGCCAATACTGAGACTCCAATATTGTTGTATCAGGACACTCCCAATTTTCAATACCAAATTGTGGGGCTGCATGCTGTATAGATATTAATATTGTTATCAGACGATCTCAGTTTTTGTTTTTAAGATATTGGCATCTTTCTGAGAAGTAAAACTGAGCTGGAATTTGCAATCGAAATTTAGTTTAATCTTTGTTACCGTTTGTTTTTGCTTCTCAAGGTGGGAGCGGTTGATCATGTGATATTTTTGTGGTCAGTAACGGTGATAGTGATGTTTTGGATGTCAGGATTGTGGGGTGGTTAACTCAACCATGGATGCAATGTCTTTTTGCTGTGTTTGTTTGTTTTTCTAAGATGATACAAGGACAAGGATTTATATTTGTGCATTTCTACAAAATTTTCTTTTTAAATTAATTATCGAAGCCTAAATAATAACAAGACCACAATCCTTAGTGGTCCATTATTCTTTGGAGGTTGTAGGGACCCAGTGCTCACCTGCCGGCCGAAAAGCCGCTGGAGCAATCCCTGTTTGGGCGTTGGGGACGGCTGGCCTCTCCAGTCCAGGTTAGGAGAAACGGCACCGTCCTCATAAAAAACGTTCAGCTCGGTGAAGCACTCCGTCTCAATCATCTGTTCCAAAGGTATCAAAACACCAAAAGTTCATTATGAGATGTATGAATAGGAATAAGCTGACTGAGCAGCCAATTCAGAAACCGTCTTGTGGCTACCAAGACAGTTTGTAGTGATTGTGGCCAATATTTAAGATGGCAAAAACACTTTGTAGGTGAGTGGCCAATAAATTCACTCTTTTTAGTTATTATTTTATTTAGTAAGTCTTTTAATTGATCACTTTTTCTGACGCACCCTTTAATCTTACCATAGCTAAGTCACCTGGACTAGCAATGCTATGTGATAATACTATCTTTGCTCAGAATGAGTGACAGCTTTCCCTGTTTGCTAGGATCTAATGAAGCGAATGATTATTATTATTATTTTTTTATTTAGCAGCAATTGAAGCAATTTAAAAAAAAATGTATCATCCAAAACCAGAGGAAATAATTGTTAAAACATGCAGCACCTCAACCAAAAAAGTTACCAAAAATACAGGATCAAAGCCAGCAAAACAGAGCTAATCCAGAATGCTTCAATCATTGGTTGTAATGAAAATAATCAAAACCCTGCATAAACCTGTGCTAGCAACATGGGTTTTGTCAGCACGCAACATTTCTTTCCACTTACTTTAGGAGGTTTTTAGCATCAGGCTAAAAATACAATAACGAAATGTTTATCAAATGACATTTATATTCTGTTAAACTCATTTAATTTATTTCAAGTCCTTTAACAGTAGCTCCAGCACAGATTGGATGCAGGTCTGGACTTTGACTAAATGTACACATGAATATGTTTTGATCTAAACCATTCCTCTGCAGCTGAAGCAACTTTAGTGACGAAAAATATAATCGCAATAAGAACTGAGAATGATAATTTTAACTTTTTTAGCTGTGTGAACACAACAGTGGCGTGATGGCTGTCGTCTCTTCCTATTTCATGTTGATGCTGATGCTGTTTGTCATGTTTTCTTGAACCCTGGTTTAGTTGTCCCTCAAAATTTGGTTACAGATTACAAGTCAAAGGCATTTTTTTTAACTTCATGATCAAAAGATATTTTTAGCTCGTCTAGTTCTATCCAAACCTATAAGGATGTTTTTAGTTTATTACCTTTTTATTCAGCTTATTATTTTATGGTTCAGTTCGTGTTTTTTTCTTTAGTGAGAAAACTAATTATAATTTCAACTGGTAAATTGTCCTCAGTAGTTATCTCAAGACAAGCACATGAAAAATATTTGAGGCTCTTCAGTTGGTTTTTACTAAAGTGTGTAACAAGATCGCCACCTACTGGTGAAGATTAAGCACTTGCACTTGTAATTTTATTAAATTTAGGTAAGACTCCCTTTGGATTGTGTTACAGACCTAAAATAACATAAACAGTTTGTCTAACTAACGTTTGGTAAGTGGCAGAGTTCAGAGCTGTCCAGAGTGGATAAAAAAAACAAAAAAACCTTCTCAACCAGACAAACAACATGGCCAGTTTTGTGACTGTGTCTTACAGTATATCTTCAAAAAGTTAAAAGAATTTTTCAAAAAAAAAAAAAATTATTAAACAAATGGAGGAACAGAAAATGTTTGCACTGAATATATTTCTGTCTGGTCCGATAACGTTTGCAACAGGTCTCCCAAGAGGAAGTTAACAGATTTGATCCAAAGAATACATGAAGATATTTAGTTTCACCGATAATGTCTTGTGAAAAATGAAAATTATCCATCATACATGATTAATCCATACATTTTCCGAGACGTTGTTGGGAATGTCACTCTAGTCCATCGTTTGAAAGCAGCGCTGGCAGGTCCCTCGGACTTCTATAAATATATTCTACAGACGCTTTAAATTTACAGGTTTGTGTACAAATTATTCTGTATTAATCTTAAATTTTCCATCCTGCATTAAATAGATATTTCTGTCCAAATAACGTTAGCAATAATGGCTACAATCAATTAAAACTCAATCCGGGACCTAATTAGCTGCTTTCATGAACCTGCTTAGTGATTTATCCACAATAGTCGGTCGGTTCTGACCTCGTTCTGCCAGGGGATCGGGACGCTGCCTGTTGACACTTTGTTGTAGAACGACTCGTCCTTCGGGTCCAGCTCCACGCCTTTAACCGTGGAGAACTGCTCGATGTCCAGCACATCTTTAGCGTAGATCGCCTGGGGCTGAAGGGAAGAAAACAAGCAGAAATATTAACACTGCTGGACCGAAACCAGTGGTTAAAGACAGTCAAACAACTTAAACATGTGAATACCAGGAAAAAAACTGTAGATCTGGAAACGAAACAAAACTGTCAAATTTGACATTTTAATCTTGCCAGACTCCCAGTAATGTTGTAATTTATCAGATTAATTATCTCCACTTCCTGTATCTATTTAAAGAGCTCCTTGCTTCTCCTTTTGTTATATTATCAGCCTGTTCTCAACTTAAATCATTGACAGTGATGATGAATGACACAACAAAAGAGGTAGAGAATACCTCAGTAACTACATTTTTAGTTTTTTTAACTGCAAAAAAGTATTTCTTCACTTTAAAATATAAATAAATAAATGGAAAGTTTTTGGCTCAGGCCTCCGAATATCATAAGCAAGTATCTGATATTAGCTGAATGATTATACTATTAAGCAGATAATAATAATCTTATCTGTACAAGCTACTGTATAACTCTGCTTGGTTCTCTGCTTATTTTTCTGTGAAGAAACAATAAAAAAAAAGTTAACAGAGATCATGGGATGTTGCAAAGGGTGGAAGAGTGTTTGTAGCTTTCTCCCCAAGGAGTTTAGACTTCTATTCACAGCCAGTCAGAACTCACTCAGCATCGGCAAAACTAAACATTAGGATGGAGTCAGACATGGCATAGGCATATTGATGCATGTTTCACATATACTTGGAGGGTGAACTACAAAAATCAATCATATTTAGATGGTTATCTGGATAATTTGTGGCCTCTAACATCAGTCAGCACTGTATATTTCATTGCTTCATATATCTGCTGCAATCTTGATAGACTTACATCAGGGATGAAGGGCGCCTCCAGCATGCCGGCCTCCAGCCGTTTGAAGTTGATGGTGCGGAATATGGAGTGACCTTTAACCTCAGAGGCCCCACCGCCGAGGGAGCCCAGTCTCTCTGAGGGATCTTTCGCCAGCAGCTGAGGAGTAAAAAAAAAAGAAAGATTTTGCTCATGCTCAAAAAAACATTACGTAAATAAGCAAAGACTTTAAATATAAAAGCCTGAGTAAAAACCTTGTAAAGACTAACGGTGCAAATCTATAACAACGTCACTATTTGATTCATAAGTGCTTCAATCTTTGGGATGATGTTATAATAACCAAAACTTTCAGATTAACACACTGTAAATCACAAATCAGTTTTCTATCTTATCAGATGTAGCAGGCTGAACATGGGATCATTTGTCATGTTTTCATACTTTTTTTTTTTAATCACTGATTAGTTTTATTTTTTCAAACAGATTTTATGAAATTTGAAATAGATTCTGAGTTGGAATGAATGAAAATCTTGATTCTTATCTAAATTCCTATCTAAATAAACACTATAATTAAGATCAGCAGCAGGAATGTTGGATAAATGAGGATCTGATTAGACCAGGTTGGAGGTGATGATGGACAAAGGAAACCTACCATTTGACAGATAGACTTGGCGTCTTCGGAGAACTTGCTGGAGTATTCCTCCTGCACCTCCCTGACCAGCCGCTCCACATCCTCCCGCTTGATCTTCTTCTTTCTCTGCTGAAACGGCGACTGGCCCTCGATCATCTCGTACAGTAGGCAGCCCAGTGCCCACCAGTCAGGGCTGAAGGTGTACCTCTCGTTCATCACCACCTCTGGGGCTGCGAGACACAAATCAGACCGTATGAAGTTTGATATGATAAATACAAGCTTTGGCTCCTTAAAAGCGAGACCCTAAATTGATCGGAGCATGTGGGAACCTTTTAACTAAGTGAGTATTTTAAATGTTAATTCAATTTTCACAATGAAAACTTTGTCGCATCTTAAGAATAAATGGAAGCAGAAACTAAACTTACCCATATATCCGACTGTTCCCACCCGTCCCTTGATGGTCTGTCCCTCCGGCACATGGATGGCCAGACCCAGATCTGATATCCTTATGTGACCTGAAGACAAAAATACGCAAATATACAGGATATACATGTTTATTTGCATGAATTCCAAATGGAACTTTTTTTATTTCATTAAGCTCTGATTCATTAGCTGAAAGTTATCCTCATGAACTCTAACTGGAGTAAATTTTGCTTATTTCTGTTGTATAATTCAGATAATTTAACATTAAAAATGAGAGCAGCACTTTTTTAAATGATATAAACTGACATCTGGCCCAGAGGGAAGAATAATTCTTTCCTTGTCTGCATGTTGCAAGATAAATATTTTAATTGTTAGCTTCTCAATGCTGATAGAATCAGATCACTCCCTAGTGTTCACTCATTTAGCTCATTTTGGAAATAAGAATAATGCATTAGATAAATATTAGGAGTCACAAAAACATTTAATTTCCCCTTGGGATTAAAAAATAGTTTTGATTGATATGATTTGATCAATTGACATCAGGGAAAGTTACCAAGAAACTCATTTTAAGCTTTGTTAAATGGCTTTTTTATATCACAAAATGGACGATCCAGGAAAATGCATCTATTTTATTAATTTTAAATACCTCTAATAAGAAAATGGTCTTAAATTTATTGGGATTGAGATTTTGTGGTATTGATATTGTTAAAAGTAAACTGACTTGAACTGAACTTTAAAATAAACCTCAATAATTTATCTGAAAAGGCAACATTACAAATATAAAAGTTTAATTGTAGTGCAATTGTAAGAAATATAAAAACAGTTTAGGCCTTTTCCTTTTTTATTAATAAATTATGGATGTATTAATAGGGATGTATGCTATCTGTTGGTCAATAATCTGAGCATGGAAACCTGTTGATCAGGTCCGAGACTCACCTTGGTCATCTAACAGGATGTTTTCTGGCTTTAGATCCCTGAGAAACGATGGAAAGCATGTCAACGTTGTGAGGGATGGACTAAGAGGAGGAAGTTTTTTTTTTTTAACGGAGCTCACCTATAGACGATCCGCTCTCTGTGAAGGTCCTCTAGACCGCAGCAGATCTCCGCTGCATAAAAAATGGCTCTCGTCTGGTCGAAACCTGCCTCTCCCATGTGGTAGATGTGAAACTTGAGGTCTCCGCCGTTCATGAGGGTCAGCACGAGACACAGGGCATCTTTCGTTTCGTAGGCATATGCTAAACTCACCTGAACATAGATTAACTCTGATTTAGTTAATATTTCATTTACCAGCTCATCTACAGAACCTAGTCTGAGTGCTAAAATGAGTTGGTGAATGGAGAAATCTTCCTTATCATGGCCAAATTGGGTAATTTAATTTATGGGGGGGGGGGTCCAGACTAGCTCTTAAGTGCTAAATGATGCAGTGGCCCATTTACAGGGCATAAAGGACAGAAACATAAATATTGATTTTAATTTTTGCAACTATATATTATAATCATGGTTTAAAAAGTAACTAAGAAAACAATTAAAATAGCAGACAAAATCATCTTTTTAGTTTATTGTTTTAAGTGCTAGCCAAGCAGCTAATGATACCTATGTTAAATAAATACAAAAAATATGCATAAATCCAGTATGTCACAGAATCCCAATCCTAATGTTACACAGAATGTTAACATGACTAAAGTGGAAAATGGCTAAAGGAAGAGAGAAAAAAACTAAGTAACAGAAAAGACAATACTAAAGACTGCAAACTATGACACTCAATTACACTAAGTATTAAGTACACCATTAAAAAATACTAAATATACAGCTAGTTAGCTTACTAACACAGTTAAAGATGTGAGTGGCTAAAATCATATTTTCAAACATACAAGGCCTAACAAATTATTACTTCAAAAATGGTTAGCGCTGATTTTGACAACCCTTAGCTGCAAACGCCATTTCAGATTTTGTGGCAGAGTTTTTTTGTTTTCTTGTGTTAATAAATCTTTAACTGTTACTCCAGATGAGAAACAGATATTTAGCTTGTCAGATGTGTTTTCCATTTCTTTACAGCTCTTAGGCCTTCTCTTTAAAACACAACTGTGGTAACTTCCTTCTGCCTGTGGGGGGCAGCACTTCACTACATGTACAGTGTAGTGCAGTGCAGTGTGGTGTTCAGAGACCCTTACAACAAATCTGCTGTTGACTTTCTCCAGAATCTGCTTCTCGTTGAGTGCCATAGACTCTCCTTTCCTCTTCTTTATCCTCTTCTTCTCCAGCTTTTTGCAGGCATACATTTTCCCTGTGGCTCGTACCTGACATGCACACACCTGTGTGAAACAGGCACAATCGCAGGACTTTTGTTAGCTTAAGCAGGATCAAATGCATATATTAACGGATTAACTAACCACATTTTTCTATATAAACAGACGTTTGGCCAGTTTGCTTATCTGGGGAAGCCAGCGTTTGCAGCTGTGAGTGTTAATGCAACAACCCCGGCAAACATAAAGAAGCAACTGTTGTCATTTAACAGCTTAAGCTTGACCAAAACTTAGTAATGAAATGGTGATTCACTCCTAAATATTTGCTCCCGTCAGCAGCAGAGAATCCAAGACAGGAGCTTCACCCTGACCCCTACTTCTTTTCATGTCCCTCATTATCTCGTGGCCCACCACTGTTACCTTTATTCTGTTATCACCATGAGAGCAGCATGGAATCAAAAGCGCCTCGGCTTGTTACACAAATATGTCATACAGAGATGCCATTCATTGGAGTCTAATGAGATTCAGACGTCAGCAGTCCATCGTTTCAGTTGCCAGTGAAAAGATTGAGTTAGCGCTGCCGCACCTTTCTGCGCATTTATCTCGACGATGGTGCCAAGTTTGGGGACCAGCGAGAAACTAGATTTTGGTTTAAAATGTATAAGTAAATTGTGTTTATATAAAACATAAATTTCAGGTGATAAAAAAAAATCAATTTCCTGCATGATGTAACCTGCAGAAAAAAAGTGTGTGGACTTGAATATGATAGAAAACTTTAGCTACTCACCTCCCCAAAACCTCCTTTTCCTAAAACTCTGTACAATCTGAATGTGTTCTTAGTCACCGGCTGCCTGTTGGAGACACAGAGACATTTATTTATATAACACAGGTGAATCTGACCATCAGGTAATTGGCTAAAAACTATAAATCCTTTAAACCCCTCATAAAAATGCTTACAACTGCATGTGTTAGTTCACACAGCAAGTATACACCAATATGTTTTAATAGCACAGACTTGGCAATGCCTCAGACGTTAACATCTACGGTCTTCATCTCTACTCTTGGGGGGGGATCAGCCAATCAGTGCCAAGGAAAATCTGTGGCTCTCCTGGATTGTCTGGTTTGCAAACCGAGCCAGTTCTGTAGCCAATAGCATTGCCTCCATGTATTCAGCTTTGAAAGCTGCATTTTGTTTGAAATATTACACAAATGCCTTCAGAAAAAATAATTAAGCAGGTTTTCTGGAAATAACTTCAAGGAAACGGAAAGGGTTCGAGTGTACATTGTTTTTGCTTAGCACATAAATTAAGGTGAAACAACCTTGAAGCGTCTGATACATACAAATCAAATAAATGCAACCTTTGTGTGGGTTCACTTGTTAAAACTGTGTGATATTAAAATCTCTGTAGAATACCTAAAAGATTTGCGTGAGCACAATAAGCAAAAACAGGTTAAGTGTTTAAGGGTGGAAATCCTTTTCGCTGCACTGTATCTCCTAATTATCTTGAACAAAGTTCGCCTTTCATGTCCAAATTTGACCACTTACCTTATATTTATCGTCCAATTGCTCTAAAACTAGTTGAAGGTTAATATATAAGGTATATATATTTTTTTTTTGTGTCAAAAAGCTCCTCTGGCCAAGTTGTGTTTTCCCTTCAGTGATGGTGAAGCATGAGTCAGCTTTATTTCTAGGTAATTGTTTGTGGAAAAATGTGGCGACAGTGTGTGCATGTAGAACATTCATTGATTTAGGGGTTTTATGAACCATTTCATTCAGATTTAATTATTATTGTCTGCTAATGAAGCAGCAAAAAAAAACATACAAGGAATTTACTTTTTGCAATTGAAAATGTGTACAATTCTTTAAAATGTCAACAGTTCATTGTTTTCACAAAATAAAATATAAGCCATAGATTTTTTTCTAAATGATACAAAATTAAATTACAACTCTGAATTTATATTTGTATTTCTTGGATAAATTATTAAAAAAGGAAATCCTACAGTTGTCAATACAAAATGTCAAAGCCCTGACACAGAACCCAGAGATGCCTCTTCTATTGAACCTTAGGAATAACCTTGTTGTAGATAAAGTCATAAAACTCTGTCTATTTTTGTGTTATTGCTGTAACTCTTGTCCTTAAAAGCTGAAACTTCACTACGTCAGTGAAAAATTAAAATGCTGCACAGTTGGAAACCTAAGCAGGTTTCATGTTTATCTGCTCATTGCTGGGTTAACACAGAATGAGGGTTGGGATTTTAACTCTCACAGTATGGAGGTAAGATTTGGATTATGACTAAAAAAGAAGACATGAACTACAAGCAGTTGAAACAAGGTTCCTTTTTTGTTTTGGTCTGCTATAGAAATATATAGCAGCTATTGATCCTGCATTTTTTTTGGGGCAAAAATTTGAAATAATTTATTATTTCCCTACTTTTGACTGACATTAAGTCCACTCTGTTCATTCTACCTTATAGATTACCTTAAATGATCCAAGAGTCTAAGTTAGCATAACGAGACTAAATAACTTCGTCAGCACTTTCCCACATTTTTTGGCACTTTTCTGAATTTTCATTGCACAAAACAGGACGAAACGCCGCAGTATTCACCACAAAATCAAAAAAATTTTGCGTGTGTTTCTCTGGTGTGACTCTATAGCTGGTGTGTGAATAGATATTTATCTCTAGACATGGAGAAATGTTTATACTTTTTCTTGTCCCATACTTTTTTTTTTTACATCTGGAAAACAAAAGAAAATTTTTGTTCCAATACCAAATTAAAGATTGAATAGGATTATTTTAAGTGACTAGCTTAATTTATTTAAATGTCTTTACTGTTTAAACTTAATGAAATACCAGGGAAAAACCTACGTCGTTCTTTGGTTAGACTGGCTACAGCCAGAGGGAACTCTTACTGTTGAATTGAACAGAAAAGTGAACTCTTTCCATTAGGCAATTTCCAACTTGTCTTTTGAAATGTGTCACGGTGGTGTTGTTGTAACCCCGAAGGAGAACAGGAAGCTGTGGGGCAACATTCGCACAGCGTGTTGCTACTGGTCCAGCGCTTCAGATGGCAAAAAACAGTTAGAAACTCCTACCTTTCCAGCCACTTCCACTGCAGGAACCTGTTGAAGTACATGCTGTCAAGGTAGTCTGCGAATGGCGCCACACTCAGGTAGTCGTGTATCAATCTGGGGGCGGAAAAGGGGCAAGTTCTGAGCGGTCAAAATTAAATTAATTAAACTTGTTGGATAAGGATTTATTAATTCACTGAGAAAACTAGCCAGACTTTTCGACTTTTGCCCTCTATTTGATTTTCTGTTCTTACATCAAAAATGTAATAGTTCCTTTTAAAATGTTGATAAATAAACCTTTTTTTTTTTTACAATTTAACGAACGTCTTAACCTTTCAACTTCAGCACTCGTTTAAGGAGTCCGATATGGAGGAACCTGGGCACAAGTCTTAATATTCTGAACTTTTTGTGTAACCTTTCGATATTTCTCCTGTTTAGCGTTGGGAGAACTGGTAAAAATACAGTGGTAACTCGACTGATCACATCTGACAGATATATGTGGAGCTGATAAATCACGTCTTTATGAAATTCAACCGAAAAACAGACCAAAGGAGTAAGTCAATCCAGCTCCACATCCGAGCAAAACCAAGCACGTTTCTGAGCCGCTCTGGAAACGCCTTGGGATTCCCCCGAAAGAGGGAAGCTTCCCAGCTTAGCCTGCTGCCTTCACTACCTAACTACAGGTTAAGATAATGTACTGAATGAAAGCTGTCATGCATTATTTTCCTCTTTTTTCTCTTTAAATTAAATTAAATTTAATGCAGTTTTTACTTCTATAATTGCAGCTCAAACAGTTAAATATTTATACTAAAGCTTTTAAGGATCATCTTTAAGATATTTAATAGGTTGGTCATCAAATATTTGAAATTTTCTCATTATTAAAAACATTTTTTAAGGTCGTGCTTCCGTACTGACCTTTATTCATCAGCAGCTGGACAGGAAGTCCGGCGCAGATAAAATGCTGGTAATCAAACCGGGGACAGCTGTTCTGAGGCCTGTGGCTTCCCCACTCTTAACACTCTAACCCTGTGTTTCCCCACAAATCTTCAATTTGATTTGCATTCATACTTTATTTAATGCACTCCACTTTAAGAGTTCAGCTTGTAAATTACAACATCTGCCTTAGATCAGTCAGTTGGCTTAGTTATCTCAGATTTGCGCTCCCTAACTATTTTTGACGCTCTCTAATAATCGTGCATTTAAAGCTGCAATAACTTTTTTTTAATTAAAACATCAGGTGTTTTTTACAGCGTAAAGACATTATAACCTTCCAAACAAGATCCAATTCCAAGAACTCGGATCAAATTAAGAACATTGTAACTAAAATTCATGTGAGGCGGCTTAATTCGCCATGAATAATTGATGGTATGATTTATAATGAAAAAATGTGATTCCCACTCAGCATTTGTCGTCACAGGATTTCCCATGAATTAAATGAAATTTACAGACAGCACAGGGTAAAAGGAGTCAGGTTTAATCTGTAGGAACAGATTTATTTCGGTTTTGAGTTTAATTGCTGTCGAACTGGATGCTGCTAAAAATAATCTCCATACATCAATGTGTGATTTGTAAGGAAAAACGGTTTGGTTTCAGATTTAAGTAACTGATCACTTTTACTTCCTTCTGTTTTTCATTTTCAAGTTTTATTGAAAAATCTGATTAATTTAAGCATTTATGTTTTAAGTATATTAGTATTTAGTATAGTTGAAACATACATCTATCAACCCTGCCTATTTGCAGTTTAGTTGATTTTTCTGTTTCCCCAAATTATAAAATAAAAAATAAAAATCTCCTCTTTGATTTTCCTACCATTTAAACCCTGTTAAAATTAACCAAAGTGCCTACAAGGCGTCTCTGCTTCAGTTAAACATTCCCACAATACTCAGCTGCGGCACTATCATTGTCACATGACCAAACAAAAAACACATGGCCTGATTTCCTGAAACCCTAACAGCAAAAACATAGAAATAAACAAATGTTCTTTAGGTTGAACCAGTTTTAGCTATTGAAGAAGAAGCTTTTATTGACATTACAGTCGTTTTACAATGAAATTTAGTTTGATACTTTCTAAAATATGAAAAAAAGGATTAAATATATACAAGAACGTATAAAAATTTAAACATTATAACCTTTATAATTTAGAGTAAGGTTTTAGGATAAACAAAATAGTATAAATTATGATTGAATATGATTATACCAGGTGACTGTGCCCTGGAAAAAATGGTTAAATTCAACTAGTATTTTTTTTCATGTCCTGTTTTATGTTAAAAAATTACTAATCACACAAAAGCATTTCCTTTTGTTACTCTTTTTTTAATCTCTGTTCCATTAAAGCTATAATAAATGATTAAATGATTAAGTGATAGAAAACAAGCTTTTTTATGTAACTGAGGTCATTAAAAAGTACTTTTTTTAATAAGTTTCAGAATATTTGTTATAATTACTGTATTGTTATCACAATAGTACCACAATTTATCCATATCAACCATCATCAATTTTGATCTGATGTTTTTGGCCTTAAAGCTCCTTCTTACTTAAAATGTACTGGTTGCAACACAAGTGAAATGTCTTGAATTGTTTATTTGAGTTAACAGTTAGAGAAAATGAATACCCCACAAAAGAAAGTCAAAGTGTTAATCTGTAAAATCCTAATTAGTATTTTCATCGTGTTTTAAATACTTGTTTTTGCTTGCAGGACTGATGAAGCATAAGATTTCTGTTTTGTAGCCAATCACTGAGCTTTGAAAAGCCTGACTTACTGATTCTGATTTTGGCCAATATCTATTAATTTCTTCCCTTATAACTGAATATTGACTTTTTCAAACTGCACGTGTGACTTGGACGGCGGGTCTGCAGAGGCAGAAAAGATCAGTTTCACATCTAAAAAAAAATGACCCTTCACACAAAATTAGGAAAATATCGGCCGGCGACAAGGGGTACGATTTGTCAGTGAATCCATAATGAGCATCGATTAACTGCCACTATAATCAAAAGAAACAATAAAGGATTATTCTGCTTTGAATGTTTTGTTCAAGTAAAAAAATAAAATAAAAGGCCTTATTGGAGCTTTAAGCATAATCGGCACCCTAGTACTCTTCTAAAGAACTCTGCAGAAACTATCATCAAGAGAAACAAACCAGCAGACGGTCTGACAAGAGGTCAGTAATGTTAGCTTCTGCATAGTTTAGAATCCAAATATTTACCTTTTTTTTTTAAACTTTTTTAACAAAAGTGGATGCTGGAGTGTTGTCCTAAATAATTTTTATTTAATGTGAAAAACATTTCCAGGAGAATGTAAACAATCTGAAGAATAAAGCAGTTGCAGCAACATTCACTGCGGCCTTACTTGGTGCAGTCCTTGAAAAGCTCCTTGCAGGCTTCCTGCTGCAGCCTCTCTGCACATTGAGCCATCATGTCGGCCTCCAGCTCAGACACATAGAACGACGACTGTAGGGGGGAAAAATGAGTAAAAAAATAAATAAAAATACAATCAGGCTGGATGAACCTGGTCGAGATTCTCATCGACACCCCGGCGACTTCTGCATGTACAAACTCGTCTGAAGACGTCAAAAACAAAAAGGCTGGCTAAAAAAAAATTAGATCTGTATCAAAACTCCAGATATCACAGATATTTGTTATTAAAATAAGAGCTGTTTTATTGTGTCAAACAAAACGGGATATGATTGATCCATAATTGTCTATTTAACATACTTCCGATTTTATTTATGCCTTTAAAAAAAAAATAAAGACATAAACTTTCTATCAGAAGCAAGAACATGTTTAGTCTCAAATTGGTTACACAACAACTATAAATATTTTTATATAACGTGGAAATATTTATTTAATTTCTTGGTTTAACTTTTTTAGGTAATATTTAGTAATAAAATGATAAATTGCATGATGTTTTCATTTATACTTTTTTCCTAAATGAATCTAATTTAACATTCATTTACAATATTAGACTTTTCAAAATATATTTATTTGAATTTGTTTAATTTTCAATTTATGAATTTCATGAGCAGAATGAGTGTCATTACGTCAACCTGGAGATAAAATTAAAAAAAATAGAATAAATTATTGAACGTTACACAAGTTAATGTTAAAAAATTAAACATATATATAATCCTGAGTTTTAATGATTTCAAACAGAATTAGGATGAAATGTATATTAAAATGAATGTAACTGAATTATACCTATATTAAAAAGTATTTTTGTACTTTAGTTTAATTTAAAACAGCTTTAAAACAATTTATAAATTATATCACTCCCATGTGAAATAATCTAAGCTGCTGAGAAATATTACTAATAAATTTACATGAACTTCTGCAAAAATCTGTAAAATAACATTGATCCGATTCTCTGAAATACAAATGAAACTCATTAAAAGCCATGAAGAAAAATGGCAAAAATATCCGTACATATCAGTCTATTTAGCTTTTTACAGGTTAAATTTACCATCTTTGGTAAAGTTTTTATTTTATTTTTTATTTACAGTTTTGGAATCATCTTAAATAAACCAATGAGGGTTGTTCAGTTTTAAAATAAATTGGTTAATTAGGAGAAATAGAGCTGCGATGGCGATACCTTTTTTTTGAAGTATTTGTCCAGGAGCTCCTGTCCACACTCCTTCCTCTTCTCATCTGGAGTCACTTCGTACTCCGCCTGTAAAAGTTGCAGTTTGACGTACAGTGAGTCCGATGTTGAACGGTGATGTTAGAGATGACATTTAAGAGATGGCTCATTTAATTTTAGAAGATTAAACAATTTCTTGGGTTTGTAAAAAGCAAATCTGTTAAGCACAACTATGGCAGCCAGAAACCCATTCTACTAGCCTTGATGCTGAACAGGACAAGGGGGGTGTACCACAACACAGAGTTAGTGCAGCAAAGCTGTTGTTCACCAAAAATACAAGAAAATTGTATAAATTTGTCTGGATAAATGAATAAATAACAATAAAGAAATGACATTTTTTTAATTTTTCCTACCTGTGTTTATAAATATGTTAGCCAAAGTCAGGCACTGGATAATATATGATATATAATTTGTTTCCTATGCTCTGATTTAAGATTTATTTGGGTTTGGAATTTTGATAAAACATTATTTTTATCCAGCATAAATGAGGACATCTATTCCACACTTGGCTTCTTATATTTAAAGACAAATATGCTGCGTTTCCTCCTAAACCTTTGTGTTACAGTAAGATACGGGACATGTTCTGACAATGGGGACGATGAACAACTAAGTTTAAAATAAAGTTGTATGTTACAGCTTATTAAAACAATAAAAAGCTGTTTTAATACTTTCCCATTCAGAATGAATCTATTCTATTCTTCACATATTTCATAGAGAACGTTTCAAGTGTGCACACATTAAGGTAAAACAGAAAACAAACCCTACATCTTTCATGACTTCAGTTTTCCGAAGCACGGCAATCATATTTTATCCCTTCCATTTTTGAAAACATCTCCCAAAAAAAATCTATTTCCAAGAGTTTGTCGTGTTATCACGACAAACTCTTGATAGTCCTCCCACACGCTCTGCAGTGTACTGTAGGATTGCATCTCCTCCGACCTGCAGTAAGATGAACCTGAACATCCAAACCCTTGGAAACATGCAAAGTGCTTCCTCTCACTGGGAGTGCCGGCAAATGAATGCTAAGTGACGGCACAGAATAGTCAGATCCGATTTTGCCTCTCTGTGTTGTCCCTTCGCTGCACTTCTAGAGGAGAGACTGGAAGCGGTTGGGTGGGTTAAAAATAATCGTCAGCTGGAAAGCTGCAAAGTCAGTTGGAGAAGACAAAAGTGGGACTGATGATGTTTTCTTGAACCGCTCTGAATTGTCAGACCCAATCCTGATGGAAAGCTTAGTCTCCTTTCATTTTTCTGTGACGTTAAAACCAGAAGGCCTTGAAATCCTTAATTAGCTGGAGGCAAAACTGTCCAGATGGAACGAGCACAAAAACTTTCTAAGTTAGCAGGATGTCAAAGTTTGAGATTCGAGGGAAAACTTAACTACAGTTTGTTTTGTGTTTTTTTTGCAATATGGGAGGTTTGGCGAGGCTGACCCCCGGACACTGTTTGCTCCAAGAAGTCAACGAGTTCCTGTGTTTCATTAAACACACATTAAACTCCACTTCCTGAAGCTCTCAACAAGCTTTACGTGCTTCATTCAGACGTTTCAGGCAACACGCACATGTTCTCACACTCACACTTATCATCTTGAGGTTCTACTGTTTAGTACAGATTGCACTGATTTGGCTGGATAATTTATAATATTTCTGTTTGTAATCAGGTAATTATTTGCTAAATCTCTCATTAGGAGCTGATGCGCTGCAGCCTTTCCAATACTACTCAATGGAAGCATGGTCACTAGTTATGTTTATCCACCGTTAATCTGATACCCCAAATACATCCACTGCAATGACTGCCGTACTCACCTACGTAGAGTATAATAGCGTCAACCTTTGTAATTTAATGTGAGTCAAAGTAAATACAGTTTTAACATATAGTCCTTTTATTATGTTGTGATCTTGCTCACTCAGCAACTATTCATGAAGATTCGAGATTTGGATGTCTAAAATGATTAATGTGAACAAATAATTTACCTTTCAGTCTTAAAAAATATTTGAAATCCAGGAAAAAACGGTTAAAATCAAGCTGAATATCTCCACCCCACAAAAAAAGGAAAACGTTACAGGAGATGACAAGAAGTATATAATTAGGTCCAAATTAATAAAAGGCTACAAAAGGTCCTAAACCATTAAAGTGAATGCTATAAAATAAAAATAAAAATTCCATCATCAAATTACTTTTTTTGTCTAAATTTGTTTTAGAATTAGCTTATTTAAATAATTTGGAACAGTCTCTAAATATCATCTTTTAGACACGGGGAATACCAAAACACTCATTTAACTCTTTTTATAAATTCACGAACAACCACGGCGGATTTCTCTGAAAACAAACCGAACATTTACACAAACCATTTAGAAACGCTGACCTCGTTTTGCAGATGACATCTGAACGTATTCGTCTATTGCAGCTAAGATTTGACTCAGAGATGGTCAAACATGTATGTAAGGCAAAACTTTAAAAACCATCTAATAGCCATTTAACAGATGAAGTCATCTCATAGATCCTATAGATTCATACTGTCAGGAAGACAATTCTTATATTCAGAATAAACAGATTAGCATCGTTGTAAAAAAATAAATAAAAGCTTTTTAATTTTTTTTTATTTCTTTCAGCACATCAAATCAAGCCCTACATCCCTCCCAACCAGTTTGACACAGAAATCTACGTATTTATCTCTTAGATAATAACAACTCCGTTAATGTTGGTGTTGATCAAGCATTTCTAGTGTCACAAAATATTGTAGGTAGGTCTTAGCTTGGCATCATGCTACTTAACTGAATGTTTTTTACGATTTAGATCTACTGGTCAGTTGCTCTTCGGCACTCTGAGATCCAAACTGAAACCCAGAAGAGACGAAGACTTTTCTTTTGTGGCTCCTTTGATTTGACAAGGGCCTCCTTCTAAATAAACTATCTGCTATTCTCCAACACATCCTGAGGAACAGGACAGACAAACGCAGAACTAATCATTTCAGCTTCTTACCACAGCATCCAGGAACTTGACGCAGCGTCTGAGTTCTTGTCGGGTATCACAGAACTGTCTGAACAGTAACCGTCCGATGGGCTGCCGCTCGCACAGGCTGCTGTAGTCTTTCTCTGCAAAAACATTCAAATATTAAAAATAGGGACACACTCCATGAAAGTTGGTGTCACGCAGTTTTTCGATGGCATTTTGGTTGACTGTGTTCGATATCCTTTGTTTAAAACTAGATGTCACCTTGGTTTTGTGAAAACATTTAAAATGACACGTAAAAAGACCCCCAGAAAAATGTTTCAGTCAACCTTTCCAACGTAATATTTAAAAAATACCCATTAAGTTTTGATGGAAACATCCGGCAGACATAAGTAGTCTAGCTATAAATGGAAAGCATTGAGGTTTACCACTTGAAGAGGATAGTGGAATGAAAAGACAATTAGCCTTTGGTCATGACAAGAAAAGTCTTAATTTCATAATATCTCTAGAAATCTCTTGATATCTTAATGGTAGATGGTAGTTATAGGTGGTCTAAGCCGTCTGTTTGTGAACCTGCAAAAACGAGTGACATCCGACTGTTGACTTGCAATCAAAGATTGTCTCTCCGTTCCCTTTTCTCTCAGTAATAAGACACAAAATTGTCTGATTTCCTCCACTTAAGGCAGGCTGGTTTACTAACCATCACTTGTGTTTATCTACTGTGCCTACTCTATAAAGGTCTTAATTTAAGCCCAGTTTTATTCATCCAGGCTGCCCTTTAAAAGCAGTTTTAATCAGCAGTTTTCCTTTACATTTCATTAGTCCTTGGCTGCTTTTAAGACTTTTTTCCAGTTCTGGTTACTTTCAGAGATTTATTGGTGCGTATTTAAATTACACAGGTCCTTGACTTTATTTAGCACAGGAAATTATTTGACAATTGTACAAATTGTAGATTAAAGTTTGTATATGTCATCTGAACATGCTAATAATAAAGGTGGGTTTAACCTATTTATTAGTGCACTTCTCAATTTTCATTTGATTAGTTTTTCTCTTAAATAATTCTAACTTTTCATGTTTTTTCATTCCCTTCTCTAATCAAATACACATTTAACTGACGTTTCCCTGATGTTATTAATGTCAGTCTTCGTTTTCCCCTATATTTTTAGTCCAAATTTTATAAAATTTAATAAGTTTAAAGATTTTGTATGTGAGGCTGCAGGCGTATGCAAATATTATCAGAGAACTATGGAAATATATCACATCTGTTACACAACAGATACTGTCTAAGTCCCATTCACCACTGTGCTGATAACTTTACATAATGCTGATTTGGATTCTGCTCATGGTTGCCCAGATGGGTGCAAAAATAAGCTTAAAGAAATAAATTTGACCACTTTGTAACTCAAACTAAAACTGGATATCAAAATGCAATACACTACTGGCTATTAGCTTTAAACATAATCCAAGTCGTATGGAAAAACACAGAACAACTGTTGTCAAAGAAACCCAACGTCCCCCCTTTATAAACTAAAATACTATCTTCTATTTAATTGGGTGAAACTTGTATTTTCCCAGGAAGAATGCATAAGATTAATTACCAACTAAGTTATCTTTAATGTCATTTGAAATCTGAATAATCCACCAGGTTCCTAGAGATAGAGCTAGGAGATCTATATTATTTTGTTGATGCACATGTGAAACTCAGCCACACTATACATAAACTAATTCTCTAAAGTACTTGAAATAGTTTAGATTCGCTTGCAGAGAAGCAATGTAGGAGGTGTGGTCATTTTTTTCGAAGGGATAGAAAAATATATATAAATATGAAATAACTAAATATCGTTCATGGGAGCAATATCAATTCTCCCATATTTTCCTATCGGTGCATCTTTTTTTCCAGGTTTTTGGGAATTATGGGGTTCCACAAGGTTTTGTGTTTGTGCCACTATTGTTTTTAGGAAATGTATAAAAATAGTTAATGTGATTAACAAAAATATTGTGTACAGTAAAAATCTCCTTCTCTACACTCTTATGAATAAATTAAACAATACAAATCTGTCAGGGACATTAGCAACATTCTTATCTTAAAACCTCCCAGGAAGATCTCTTAAAGGCATCTTGATAAGAAGAGTCTCTTTTCATGAATGGGCAGTGATAAAGTCATTTTAAAGCTTTTTAAACTAAGGAAAAACTGAAACTGGTCTCTTTAGTGAACACAAAATTTTTTTATTGTTCACCTGTAATTTAGATATCTTTTCTAAGAAACCTATTTTCTGTTGCTGAAAATCGGGTTGTTTGAGTTCATGTTTGTTTTAACTCAACAACATAAAGCAGAACAAGATTTGCATCTGAGATGCAGGCAGATGCAAATCAACAAAATGTATTTTACTCACAAATAAATGTTTTTTTCAGTGACGAGCATGTCACAACCCATCTGCTAAACCTTTCCACAGAGCAGTTTTACTCCAATCTGACAAAATTTACTGTAATCTGTCTCACAGCGCCAGAGAAAACACAAGAAGAGGGAGAAAGCCTGGCTTGAATACTTCTCAAGCAACACAAAGAAAACTCAATCACATCGAGTCCATAGCATGCTTTAAACAAAAATATATAAATACTTTAATGCAGGGCCTTAAAATTGTATTTATTACAGTAATCTGAAATGGAACCATACATACAAAACAATTATAGTTACAAGGACTACATAATTAGTCTCAGTTTTATGGGTTGTGTGAGAGAACTGTTTGGTTTCCTGGAGTTGTCCTGTTTTTCATAATTTTGCATTTCTGGTTCAAAGATTAGATTTCTTCAGTTCGTCTTGGTGTTTTGTTTATGTGCATTGGTTTCATTTCTAAGCGCTGCTCTGGTAAAGCAGCTGTTCTCTGTGTTGCCTTTGATTTCTCAACTAGTCTTCCCACCTGTTTTGTATATAATCATTTAGAGCTAGTTGTTCTTCTTTAGTCATAGATTTTCTGTTTTCCCCCCAGACCTCATATTCATCTATTTAAATTAACTGTTTACTCAGGACTAAAAGACAAGTCTTTCTTTGTTTGTTTCTCAACTTAATTTCAGATTGAAATTCTTCTTGACAATCTTCTCACACAGTTCCTGAATAGTTGCACTCTAGGAACTTTGCAGATTAATTAAGGGTTTTAATCAAAATAATTCAGGAAAAAACAGTAACATTAAGCACAATTTGTATATAATCACAAATACTTGGTTAAGAGCATAAATCAGTTTGTTTTTGTAATAGAGCTGGCTGCCTTTAGAGCTTCATATTTCAGATTATGTTTGTAGTATAAACACAAATAACGTGTGAACGGGCCCCAAAGGTTGGAATCCATTTTCAAAAAAAGTAAATTTATGTTTTGCATTTTTTTATGTTACTGTAATATTTCATCTTTAAACCTTAAAGATTTTGATTTCAGCTATTACTTCAATTTGTATTAGTGTTAATCTGCATGTAGAAACTCAGTTGTTTCTCCCGAAGGCCGTTTACATAACAAGAACACAACAAAGATTGTCCAAAGTCGAAAGCTGTTTAAAAAAGTATGATAAACTCCGGCGGTACTAAACTTAAAGTTTAGATCGGTTGTGTTGTTAGGCTTTTCTAATCTACTAAGTGCGTCTCAATCAGATATTGATATCGGTATCAATAACAGCAAAGAACTGAATATCTGAGGCAGCATTTCTATTTAGCAGCGTGTATTAAGCATGGATAGACATGAACACTTCAACAGCATTTGCTAACTAAGTAGCAATGATTAGGAGCATTGTCAGCAATGTTGCAGTAATTTTCTTTAAAGTCAATGGGTTTCATCTGACTTTGTTGTGGTCGCACAGAACTGGGGATGTTTAGTAGGACCAGTTATTCATCTAAATGTCCCAATAGTTTAAATAAGAGGCTCAAAATTAACATCAATCAGGATATGGAAATAAATAGAGCTCTAATAATGATAAATAAATTTAGTATGTATGCAATTAAAATCAGCTGTACTTAAAATGCATGATACAGTTATTAAAAAATTAAATTATAGCACTAACAACTATAAACAAAATAATTGCAAGTAAACACCAACTCAACTTGTGAAACAAGAAGAAAAACGGTAGAAAAAGGTGACTAAAGTGAATACAAGTGGTGCATTCAAGGGTAATATGTAAAACTATGACCATCTAAGTGACAAGAAAAGCATTGAGTTGAGAGTGGGACTAAGACCGAAGTTTTGATTGTCCAGTTTCATAGCTGGTCTCCGTCAGTCGAAGTGTCCAATGCCAGCCGGGTAGGCCGGTTATTTGTAAGGATGCAGACCCTGAATGTAAAACGCACCCATTATATATCAAAACATAGTCATTACTGTATGTGTCTGTCACCGAGCATACCTCCTTTGTTTTATTGGGAGTAAATTTATTTTTTCTGATAATTTCCACTATAATGACATGATGAGCAACTAATCCGGGCTTTTGAGTCCACTGGGTTGGAAAACATTTACAATCCACTCCTACTCTAAATCAGCCCTATTATATTTAATCTCTGAATTTAAACACTAAGTGTCTGCACTAGTCTGTTTAATCATACCGAAAACCTAAAACAGAGTATAGGCGGACAAAAAAAACAACAAAAATGTCAGGGACTTAAACTATGTGATTGACATATTAAATAAATCGAAATATTATGAAAAGGTTCACTAAGTTAAGATTGATGTTTTTAACAGTTTGTTTTTTACTATTTAAGATAATTTAACACTTAGAGTTAATATAAAGCACAACATTTAAGATTAAAATATTACATCAGACCAATAAAAAAAATGAGGTTAAATCTACAAGGACTTAAAAATTTATTTTTTAAAACTAATCTGTATTCAAAATTACTTCGAAATCCTGTGTTGTTTTTGTTTTTTCACAGAATTACGGTGAGTTCAAGCAGAACGAATTTTAAATTGGACCAATTTACCCTCCCTGTAGAAGGTGTTGAAACAACTTAAGATGCCACTGAGAAGGCTTGAGGGTGGATAGCTGTCATACTAATGTCCTGCTGTAGTTAAATGGAATCCCTATAGTATAATTTGTCCCTCCCTGATGCAGTTGTTAAATATAACTCCGCTGGATCATCCCTTCCATTTCTTTACTGAAGCATCAACTGAGTCATTTCCCCTCAGCGACCTTGTAACTTGTGTTTATCCATGTCAAGGCCTGTTTTTTCTGCTCTGCTAACAGTTCTTCGATTCTAGTTGTCTTCATGCTGCTACATCCTCTTTGTTGTCCTCTCCTTACCCTAATGATCTACTCATTCCTTCCACCTACGTTGTGTTGCAAAGTGAGCTGAAAGGTCAACTTGAAAGGAAGCAAAGGCAAAAGAAACAATGACACAGTCTGCACAGAACAAAACCTGCTGAATACCTGGACCGTCAACTCGAAAAAAATCTGTGAAACTCTCAACATTTCTAGGAAACGGACTATTTGGCTTTTTCGTATTCCAACAACCAGTTTTATATTCAAAAACCCTGATAAATAGCTTTTTTATACATCCTGAAGCTGCTCAGTCGGCTCCTCATGGACTCTTCATGCATGGAATACGACATTCCATAGTTCTGGGAATCTGGTCGTGGGTCTTTGAAAGTGCTTACAGATTGGTGGAGGTGTGATGTTCATGAAAGGGAGCTCCAGAATTGGAAGGATAATACATTAAGCGATACAGAGTTTAAACAAAGACGGTTTTGTCCCGCCACCTGTGGCCTCTGAGAGCCTCGTGGTCCCCACTTTGAATGATATGACGGCAGTTGTTTGAAATCAGATCAAGGCATTTGCAGTTCTTCTCTTATGTAAATCAATTTAGAGAAGCTGCTGGGTACATGAAAGCTTTCTTCAGCTCAAATGAACTAAAAAAAACAAAAAAAATAAGACCCTTACAGCTCTTATAATGGACTGGTATAGTATTTTATTCACTTTAACTTGCAAAAACGGGCACAAGGTTCATGTTGCTTTGACATAAGGCGTAACAAATAAGATGCAGTACTTCAGAAATATAGGGAAATTACTTATCAGATCAATTAACGTATTAGTTAAAAGTCTAAGCTGTATTACACCAGTATCCCACATAATTCTTCGAGGGTTAGGGTTGGAGTCCTGCAATTTTAGGTCATTATCTGGTTTTACAGGATCATTCAAGTCAAATCAAGGTAATTTTTATAGCACATTACAGCAACAATGCATTTCAAAATGCTTTTTACACGATAAAAACAATAGGATTGTGTCATTAAAATCACTAAGAACGACACTTCATTTTATAAATCATCGTTCATGTTATTAATCAAAGACAACCTTGAACAGGTTGGTTTTTCGGGAGTCGGACATAAATGTTTCAGGCATTTCCATTAACAAGCTTCTTTTATCCTATTTTGCCTATTCTCCAGTAAAGGAAAATGCAATCACTAATGGATAAAAATGGTTAAGTAGTAGCTGAGGCTTTGTATATTGGTCTTATGCAACAAGGGATGGGATGTACATTTACTTTATAAACGAGAAACTGGAACCAGTATTTTCAAAATAGCAACCATAGCTAATGCTAACACTAGCATTCTTAAGCTTAAGTCCACAACAAACAATGAACCCAAGTCTAGATCTTGGTAAACATGTTAAAATAAACAACTAATGCATTCCTTTCACTTGACAGCGAAGTAATGTACACTAGATTAGTCAAACTAGCTGTTCAAGTGAGCTAATACTAGCATTAGCATGATTAAGCTAATAACCTCTTCTGATGTGAATTTCAAACTCTTTAAAATGCTCTGCAACTTTTAAAAAGACTCAAATCTTGTTGCATTTTATTAAATTTGTATATTAAACAAAGTGTAGAGCTTGTGCCAATATCCACATGATTCTGGGCATTTATATATTTTTGTTCAAATGGTCTTGTATAAGCCGTCTACCAAGACTATACAATTGATTTATTTAACAAGTTGACCGATCTGGCTAGTGCTAACATTGCTCATATGCTAAAAGGATTACAGCCAGCTAATTAGGTGATTCTGAGCTTAGCATATGGGCTAAGGTTAGTAGTAGTAGGTTTAGGTTAAGTTTATTTTATTAGCATCTAATTGTGTGAAACTTTAGCTTTACAGTTCCACTACTCTTAAATTTTGTTAAGTAAAGTGCTAACTAGATGTTAATGTTACTATATTTACTGATATAATTACTTGAAAAATCTACGGACCAGTACTATTTAAATCAGATTCTGGTCTACTGCCATTGCTGATGTTAACCTACTTCTAATTCCCTAAAAGCAAATTAACAAAAGATGATTTTCAACTTAAGGACAGAAAGAGACCTTCTAACACCAAATGTCACAAGACTTCAGCATGAAAACTCAGCAAATTAAGTTTTAATAAACACCCAAAACAAACGCAAAGGGTCCAAAGATAAAGAATTTACTTTTACAAGCATTTATTTGTTCAAATCTGTCTCAAACATTGGTTAAGGATGTTTAATGATGCATTTCATTAGACATTAACAAAACTAAAAAAGTTAATCACCTACATTTAACAAACTGAAATAGGCACATGTTTTTTTCTAATTCCCATAAAGAGCGGAGTAAAATTGCTTTGTTTGTTTTCTTTTCCTAAAAGGTATATTGTCTTACTTTAAACTTCAGAGCAAGACCAGTATATCCTTCACACAAGTTCAACCTTTTACATTCATTCCGTTTCTCATCAACTAAAATATCTTGGTTTTAGCAGTAGATTGTAGAATTATCACCTGTCATTTAGTTGCATTGGCTTAATGCTGCTTTAAATTGATGAATCAGAAGTAAATGGATCTTACTGTGATCAAAAAGGTTCAGTATTTCTTTCGTGGAGGTTTATACAGACACAGGTGCGAGGAATTTTCTTCATGTGTTGAACACACAGCAGAATTTGAGGTTTTGAAACAAAACCAATTACAATCTGTAGCTTAAAAAATGTGTTGCTCAGTCTATCTGCATAGTTTAAAGTCTGAGCCACAGGACGTTTCTTGAAGACAGAAAGTATGTGTTACAGAAGGAAAAAGAGATCATTGTACAACAAACAGAAGTAGGCTTTTGTTCTCAGACTGGTGTTTTTAATCTATGACGTGATCTGTATAAGGTGAGATGAAATAGAACAACAAAAAGTCATTTTCCTAGTTTTTTTTGTACTAATATTGACAGAGTTAGGTAACTTACTTATGTGAAACATTGTTAAGCTCTTTTTATGTTAAAGAGTTCTATTTCCGCAACGAGTCATTCGGAAACTTTTTTCTGTTTCGTTAGTTCTTTTCTTTACCAGCTACGATTTCCTGTTTCCACGTGGGAACTGTTTTACTAAACACATTCAAATTAAAGCTTGCAGCATTTTAAATACATTGAGATGAAGTTAAACAT
This sequence comes from Orestias chungarensis, assembly GCA_032876305.1. Classification (NCBI taxonomy): domain Eukaryota; kingdom Metazoa; phylum Chordata; class Actinopteri; order Cyprinodontiformes; family Cyprinodontidae; genus Orestias; species Orestias chungarensis. The sequence goes on from JAVLVB010000290.1 coordinate 241,687, forward strand.
GCCTTTCATGTCCTTTTTTGTTTTTTAGTTTATTTTATTCTTATCCTAAATGGAACAAAAAAATGCTGAAGCATGAGAGTTTCTCACTAATGTTCATGTCAAGCATGCCATTTTTAGGGACCAATTGACTTTATTTATAATGTAATAAGTAACTGTTGCTTATAGTTTTGATTTTCAATAAACATTCTACAGTTACCAAACTACCCAAGTACATCAGAAATGGGGTCAAAGGCTGTTAGGAGATGACATCGGTATTTGCGAGAATTTATAGAAGTACTGTTTGTTGTAAACAGACCAACTCCTGTTGGACTTAACTGATTCCTATCTGGTTGTTTTTGGAACTACAAGTTAACCCACTCACTTTTGCATGGGAGGATAGTGTTCAGTAGCAAACAACAGAGTAACTAAACATCATGTTACTTTTTTCAGCTATTAACTATCTTTGCTCTTAGCCAAACTCCTAGTTCGAGTAGTAATTTTGGTAAAAGATATACGGCCTGAAAGCTTGACTCCAAATTGCAAGTTTTGTGTGAGTAGCTACTGGCTGGAGTTGCCTTTAACTTGAAGCTGCTATTTCAACTCTGAGTAGCTATTTGTCTTTCTACTGTAGATGATGATTTGACTGAGTTTCAAGCTTGAGTCAAAATTCTCAGCATAAGTAGCTGGTTGTTTTAAGCTGAGCTAAGTTGCTGTTGGCTCTAATAGCTGTTAGGTTGACTCGAAACAACGTTTGTTACCTGTACCATAAGTAGCAGCTTGCTATAGCAACTGCATATTGGATCTTGAATAGCTGTAAGCTTTAGTTTTCATTAGCATTATCTGTACCAGGGGTGTCTGTTAACTTCAGTAGCTGTTAGCTTTAGTAGTTGTTGGTTATCCAGCTGTTTTCAGAAATGTGAAAAGCTAGCATCTTGTGCAAATATTAGCTAGACTGTGAGTAGGCGTAAACTTTCCAAGTAATATTTGGGCTGTAAGTAGCTGTTAGCTAGACACTGACTAAATGTTGGCCTAACTAGCCGTATGCTGCACTGTAGAAACCATCTAGCTTGAGTGGATGTTGGTAGGGTAGAAGCTATTAGCGCCAGCATGGGTACCTTTTACCTGGGCTCATTAACTGTTAGCTTGAGTAGCTATTAGGTATAGTAGTTGTTAGCTTTATTATTCTTAGCTGGAGCCTAGATAGCTCTTAGTTTTTGTAGTTATTAACTTTAGCAGCTGTCAAATTGACTTGGTAGATGTCAACTATAGTAGCTCTTAGCTGGATTCTTGAGTAGCTGTTGACTTTGACAGTAGTTAGCTTAATTGTCTACTAGCTGTAGCCTAGTTTGATCTTAGCTTTTGTAGATATTAGCAGCCAAGTTGAATTAGTATAGTTGCTTTGAGCTTTAGTATCTTTTAGCTGTATTCCAGACTAGCTGCTGGCTTTATTAGCTTTATGCTTGACTCCAAGTAGTTTTTAACTTCAATACCTCTTAGATTTAGAACTTGTTAGCTTTATTGGGTTTTAAGTGGATTGTTAAGTAGCTGTTAGCTTAAGTGTTCAATTATATTTTCTCAAATTTAAAAACTGAGATAATTCAATGATTTTTCTACAACAGAGGCTTTAATAAAAATTCATTTTAATTTTAATGGTTTTGTAAATTTACCTTTAATTTGTTCAAATCTTGACTAATATTTTTGTCTTTTTTAATAATTTATTAAATCAGCAGGTTAAATAACTGCTTACAACAACACGATTTCACTTGATAAATAAGAAATGTCCCTCTTCCACATATAATTGGTTTGATATACAATATAAGCCAACACCACTCGTAATCTGATGACACACTTTCTCACCTTTATTGAAATTTAAAAATCCTTTGTTATGGCTAAAAATTGAACCTTAAAAAAAGACCTTGGTTTTAATTTTTTAACACGTACAGTACAAAAAAATGAATCTTTTCTTCTAGATCTAATTGTGGCATCGTCTTACTGTCGCCAAAGTACACCTCGAGGGAAACCAGTTTTATCACAGGTCATAATCTGACTTGCCACCCTGCCTGTACTTCCTCACAACAATGAGGCCAGTGTATTTGCGCTGTTGCTTTGGGTGGTGTGTATTGATGTATAGTGCAAACCGAATGAAACCTCAGAACTAGGAAAACTAATGAATGGGCCCTCTGCTGTGATGGGTCTCACAGTTCACACCGTACTAACATCACATGGTCCTTTAGCAAAGGTACCACCACACCTCAGGGCAAATATATGTCTGTTTAATAAAGAAAAAAACATTTTATACCCTGACTAAATAGAGCATATGCAAATTATTGTGAGGAGTCCTTTTATACCCTAAATTTATAACTACCTCAGTGCAAACTTAAAGCAATAAATCTCTTCATAAAGAGGTTAAAAATAAATACAGAGGAACAAGGCTGTCAGTATGTGTTATACAAGTTTATCACTAGAGCTGCTTAAATAAATGTGAGCCAGAGACAAAAATAGAAAAACAAATGACCCTGATGATGTTTGTTTCTTCAAAAACAGCCCAAGGAGCTCAGACCAAGTGTTTCCTCAGAAGAAACTCAAACATCTACTTGTTTTACCTATAACAAACATCCTGAACTCAAAAACAAAGTTCCAGAGAATGTGGTTAAAAACAGTTTCTGGAGACAGTGCCGACTGTGCAATGCTCCTTTAGAGACTTTTAACATGTAAAAAAACAATGCTACCATATTCAGAGAATCACATGAACAATAATTATTCAGAATGCACTAAAGTTACATTGTTGTTTTTGTGTGTTTGATGTAGGGATATCTAGTGGCACAAACTTCAAACTGCATTCAACTTTATGCGGTCTCTACCAAAAATAAAACCTAATGGCCCCATATAGATTTCTGCACTGAGATTAAAAGATTGTTTTGGATACAGGTCTGTGGCAAAAACAGAGCCTTTATTTTAAAGAGAAAACATTTTGGTCATATTAGCTTCATTCATAATCCATCATGAAGAAAAACCTTACTTCCTACATGGTGATTAAAACCACTTCAATTTACTAAGGTGAGTTTTACGAATTTTACCAGAACTTACTCAAAAGTAGACCCTAGCCAAATTGAGGATACGCCTTTTCATAGATGTTTCTGTTTGATGTGACGCAAAATTGGCCCACCTGTTCGCCGATGTACTTTTGTTTTGTGTATGTTAAATATTTGAACGAGAATTCTGCTTGCAAAGCTAAAATACCTGTTGCATAATGATACTTGACACACTGATGGCTAGTGTTTGCAAAGCAGCCCTACCAGAAGAGACATTCATTTGCTTTGGCAATGAATGATTGTACTCTCAACAGTACCTACAAGGAAGACTGTAGATCTTTTCTTCTGTGGTATAGCTAAGATGATTTCCACTGAATTCATAAATGCATAGTATGGTACAACTGGTGTTTGAATTTAAAAATAGGGGATTACAAATATTTTGCAAATTGTAGCTGTCTGTGGAACCTAACCTTTGAAAATGCTGATGTGAATTTGTGAGATGAAGCTTTTGAGGAAAACTTATCAAAACAGTTTGTTTCTGGGGTTTGCACAAAATGGAGTTGGTCCTACAATCTATGATTTTTGATAATGAAGCCTAAAGCATGGCTATCTTGGCTATTCAATTTGAAGTGGCTGGAATTAATGTCGGCTTATTGAAGACTAAAAACATGATTATCAACTGGTAAGAAGCAGGACTTCTGCGTCCGTGTTTCATGTGAGTCTCGGCCTCAAATGAAGAAGTTTTATATCTTCTACACAAGAAAAGATTTCTCAGTTTTTTTTATGGAAGTAAAAAAACAAATCTGGAGCTTTTACCAACCCACCCCACCCAGCGGCTTTGTCCAGGGTGGGGTCAAAAATAATCAGAGAAGTTTATCCATCTTTTTTGATGCAAGAGATGGATAGATTTATTAAACTGGTGGTGTTCCAGCCTGCTATAGTAAGTGCTACTAAATACGTCACGTGAAGTCTATACTTCTCTAACTGTCTGTTCCTCTATGAACACATAAAGAAAAATGTAGCAGCAACATTAAACAACATGCTGAAGAAGCTGCTAATATATGTTCAACCTTTAAAATGCTCGAGTCATGTTGCTTTGCAGGTCTTGTTTAGATACAGTAACCTGGTTTCCAATTGATCTGTTATATAGAAAGTAACTGCAAAAGCAGCAGTCTGCTTCCTCCTTCTGCTGTGCCCACAGTTTCCTCTGTGGTATATTTTAAATACGTTGTTAACTAGCAAATTCAGTCTTATAACAGAGTTAAGCCCTGACTGGGACAAACTTTGTCGTAGAACAGATTACAGTTTTGTTGATGGTACCCCGAAAGCAGTGTTTTTCAACCTTTGTTGAGCCATGGTACATTGTTTTCATTGAAAGAATTACGAGGCACACCACCAACCAAAAATTTAAACAAATGATACTCTATAGTCGCATATATTAAATTTATAGTAATTCTTTAATATGAATCAAATAAACATGTATTTTTTATCATATTTTATATCTCTTATTTCAAATTGCACTTAACATGTCCACTTCAACAATACTCAACAATTATCCAATTTTACCAAGATAATTTCCACGGCACACCTGACGAGCACACTGGTTGAAAAACACTGCCCTAAAGAATGTTGGTTTTTAGCACCTCTTTAACATCTTTCTCTTGAAGCTAAAATCCAAGTTTTGGTCTGTCAAAGTTTACCTGATATATTTTAAGAACGATTACGGCTTTCAAACTGGAGTTTAGGATCTTTTTTATGCTTGACATCTACAGGGTTTAATCCAATTTACTTACATTTTGTGTGATGACCCACACAAGGACGTTTAAAATTGTAACAACTGTTTTCAAGTTTTTTCCAAGTTCAGACAAAGATTTTAGGCAGAATTTAGGTCTGGACTTTGACTATCCCACTGTAACGTTTCTTCACTTAAATATAACCCTTTCACTGTAGCTCCTGTTGAATGTTTGGGGTCGTTGTCCTGCAGAAATGTGAACCTCTGCTTCATTTTAAAATTATTTTGCAAGCTCTAACAGGTTTTCTTTAAGGATTAACTACCTGAAAATACTACTATTCAGCAATTTATGCCCCCTGGGGGTCGTTCCGGCAGTTGGACCAAATTAGGTGAAAAGTATAACAAATGACTAACCACCTCCGAAGCTCTTTGGTCAATGTGTTACCAAATAGTTTTCCTTTCTGATTTTCAAAATCGCTTGTGTTTTTTTATTTTGTAAATAACCAATATGTAAACCAAAACTGTACTAGCTTCTAAAATATATCCTTATTAGAACATTTTACTGGTAGATCTGTGTCTGATCTGATGTAAAAATGGTTCAACAACTAGTGAGGGAACAGAGAGCAAATGAGGTATCTCTGAAAACAGTTTGAGGCCTCAGACTCTCCTGACATATAAAACGACCACAGATATAAAAAACTCTGCATTGTCAGACGCAGGCGGGAAAGACAGGGCGATCGTTACCTGTGGTCAGTCGCAGCTCCTCACAGACACTTATGTGGGGGAACTGCAGCATCTGCTTCCATTTTTTACTTTTTCCTTTTCTGTTGCCGCCACCTCCTGTGAAAAAAACAAAACAAAAAACAGATGAATGGGTATTTTTAATTGAACACCATGATATGATGATGATGAAATGTTTGACACACATATACATATTAGGGCTGCAACTAACGACTATTTTAATAGTTGACTAGTCACCGACTATTGAAACGATTAGTCAACTAATCGGATAATTATTCATTTTTTCTTAAATTTAGCATGAAATTGCTTTAGTTATATGGCAAATGATAATTAACACAAGAAAGATCGGTACTGTATTGAAATATGCATTTTTTTATTCAACTTTCCTGCTGATTCATACAAAAAGTAAGTAAAAATGTCCTATCTAAAACCAGTTAGGCCCAGTGCTCAGTCAGTATAGACGTAAATCCAAAAATAAATAAATCTCTGTCCATTTTTTTAAGGACAGGCAAAGGGGTTTTATAAAAAAAATAATTAATTAAAATCAAGTAAACATTTCTTTCCTGTAAACCAAGCAGCAGCAAAACAGTAAATAAAACAAAGTGCATTTTGTGAGGTAGGTTCAGTGGTCAACTGCAAAACAACTTTACAATTCTCAATAGTCTGAAATCTAACGTTTTAACCACTGACTTTGTAGAAACAAATTCAAGTTGTAAGCGCGGACTCTTGAACTTTGAACTGGGCTATCATCTGTAGAAACCCGGCACCATCGACCACAGAGAGCGGCCTCATATCATAGATCAGCATCTGTAATAATGACTCAGTGAGGACAGTCGCCTGTTGCGGGGTGCACATCTGCTTCTTTTGTAGAAAGGAGTGGTGGTGGCTCATGGTGGCTCTCTCTGTCAGACTGCATGTATTTAATTTAGAAAAAGTTTGTTAGGCATAACGTTAAAGCTCTCTTTTGAAATTCTTAGAAAATGTATATTGTACACCAAAAACAAAAGGTATTGGTGTGAATTTTGCTTGAATCTTACCGAAGCGAGTCAGACTCTGTTTCAAGTGCCCGACATGCGTTCTTTTTAAATGTTCGATACACAAGGTCTGCTTTGCAAACCTTGCAAGTAGTGATGGGTCCGGCAACAACGGACCTGTGTATTGCACCTGTGAGGGACTGAGCACCTAAGCATTTCACTCACCTTTCACACCTATGTTAATGTGACGTGACAATAAAGTGATTTGATTTGATTTGAACGATGCGTGGGCGCATGTATCAAGCTCATAGACCAAAACCTGTGTCGGTGTGCGTATTGATTTCAGTAAGTCACGTGACCTATACAGCAACTGTTTCGAAAAGACACTGAAGCAACAAACTGTGTTTATAAGGAAGCAAATTTGTCAACTGGATGCATTTGCCAAAATAATTCTTGATTTTTTTGGTACAGCGGCAACTATGGAGCCTCAGGCAAACAAAATATTTCCGCAGTGTGGGACCATTTTGATCTTACATCGAAAAATAAGGGAATTGTTTTCATTTCATTCTTTTATCCGGTTCTTTTCGGCTTCTACTTGATCTATCTGAATCAAAATTTAGCTGAAATTGACTCTTAGTGGAAAAAGAGTAACAGAGTAAATTTCAAAACGTTGGAATAAGTTATTTTTTTCAATAGAGATTCGTGAAGAAAAACCTCAGTCCACAAGAATCCTCATTTCAAACACATTCACTTAAATTTTCACTTTATGTTTCATGTTCGCATTATTTATTGACTGCATCTAAGAATATCACATATTTTTAATTTAGCGTAAGAATAATGAAATAATACAATATATAATATACAATAACATAAAATGAGTTAATTGTTATTGTTTACACTGGTTCATCAAATCAGTCCGTCTACGTTGCCTGTAGGGATTTTTAATGTCTAGTGTCAGTATTCAGTGACACAGTATCGACACAGTTTTGCTGTGTTGAAACGCGTCATGACGCCTCATCTACCCATCACTACCTGCAACTAATCTTTTTTTTCGTCGTATCCAGGCAAAAATGCTCCCAAACTTTAGAAGTTTTTGTATGTGTTGCTAATGTGTTGGACGCCACCATTTATCTGTAGGTAACCGCTCAACGCTATTGTGCACTTGAGATGCCTCACTCTGTTGGAAAAACATGACTGGCGACAAAATTCGACAATGGAATTCATTGTCGACTTTTTCTATTATTGATTTTTGTCGACCAAAAAAAAATACATATAGAATCCCCACACTATTTATATTACTTTGGCCAAAAAATGTGACCTTTAATTTTAAAGACTTTGAGCTCATTACCACAAAGCATAATGCTAGTTGAAACAAGCAAGCCATTAGCTGTTTAATCTTTACAACTACTAAATCCAAGAAGACTAAAGTTTAGCTATGAAACAGCTTTTAGACTTAAGTTCCTTCGCCATTATGTTCAGGAAGTTGAACAAAACGTTTTCCAAAACTTCTAAATCATGTGGGGTTTTTTTTGTTTTTTTGTGTGTGTACATGAAATAAAGCAAACGTTATTTCCTTGTCTTGGAGAACAAAGGACAACCATCAGTCTGATGTCCGAAAAGGAAATAAGTTTCCTCATTAATGTTGTAAATGCAACAACATTTAGAGACATTGCTGACAATTTATCCAGTTTTCTTCTGTCTCATTTAAAGTTTTTTACTTTTGCTTCTCTCCCCATAGCGTTGGAAAACCCCAGACAAGGACTAACTAGGCATACAGTAGGACACTGAATATCGCAAATGCATCATTGTGCGCCATAGGTGTGACCAATGTTTTTCATGCTAATGTAATACTTAGCTAGTAGGAAAGAGAAATAAATGACAATGCTCAAAATGCTAAATGACCACACACTGGTGAAAACACAGGAAAGCAGAAAATAGGCAGACATGGCGGCAGATATTGTAATGACAGCATTTACCAATACTATCTTCAGTGCAATGTTGTTTATGTTTATGCATTTAGCAGACGGTTTTAACCAAAGCGACTTACAAAGGATACACAATGTTACTTATTATCAATCTGACCATTAACTATCTAGAGAAAAATCCTAAATCAGAGTCAGTGGTGACAGTGAAGCAATAGAGGGAAATACAGAGAGAGCAGTAGAGTGCGTATAGCGGTATGGGTAAGAGTTAGGATAGGAGATGGTCTTTAACGAGGTGGGTCTTCAAGAGTTTCTTGAAGACAAGCAGGGATGCTGCAGTTTTTGCAGCGCTTGGTAGGTCATTCCACCATCTTGAACAACACAAGAAAACAGTCTGTATTGTGTTAAGCGTGGTGTAGGCGCTGCAAAGCAACAATCTATTGATGACGAAGCGACCACACTGTGACATAAGCCTTTGCAAGAGTATTTAAGTAGATGTGAGTCGTACCCCTTAAGCACTTTGTAGGCTAGCATCAGGGACTTGAATATGATGCGGGCAGCCAGGGTTAACCAGTGAAGCTCAATGAACAGAGGGGTGACGTGAGTCCTTCAAAACCAATTATCAGTCAGAAATTCCTGTTTTTATTTTCCATATCGCACAGGTAGATTAAAAAAAGAGTCCCATTTTTTTTTTCCAAATATTTGAGTGTCCCTATTTGCAGATTTATCTCCTTCAAACTTAAACTTTGAATTATTTGTTGAAAATTCACCTATTTGCAAAGGTTACTGTCGCGCCGAAAGAAGAAGCTGTAAAAAAGCAGAAGTGCTGAGCCAGGAGTATTTTTAGTGACAGAAGACACAAAGGAGGTAGACAAGTTTGATTTCAACAATAGTTCAGTTACAAAAGCAACGGCTTAAAGGAGAAGCACTCAGTCAGGGGTACATTCTGCGACAAAGACAGAGACAATACAGTGAACCCCGGCATATTAACTTTTAGTCTTCACCATAGGCAAATTTTTTTCTAGAGCTTAACTAAGGCAAAGCAAGGCAAGGCAAGTTTATTTGTATAGCACATTTTCGTGTACAAGACAATTCAAAGTGCTTTACATAGGAAAAGGGATAAGAAAATGAACCAATAGAATCTGCTTTAAATTTAAAAGAAATAAAATTAAAATAAAATAATAATAATAGTAAAAATAGTCTCAGTTGCTATATGCACAGTTAAATAAGGCTGTTTTCAGCCTGGATTTAAACAACAGCAGAGTTGAAACCTGTCTCACTTCTTCAGGAAAACTGTTCCAGATTTTAGGAGCATAAAACTTGAACTAAAACATTTGAAAGAGATTGCAGCTTGGCAAGCTGAATCATGCACAATCATACTTTGCAACTTTTTTCACACCCAATCCAGAAGCAACATGCGTTTTCCTTGCAGCTGATGGTCTGTGCCTTCAAGAGCAAAAACAAAAATGTATTTATATTTTACTTATTTATATATTTAAATTTAAATATTTTCTGCTGTAGTGCCAACCTGGTTTGCACTGGCCATAATAATGCATATTCAGCTGTATTTGGTGAATTTTAGTGATGGAAAATTTTTATTGTTGTTATTGAATATTTTAATATAAGTATTGTAATAGGAGTTTAGCAAATGCGTCGAGGACGAAGCTTTCCTTGGAGTTCCTTGACTCCTATTTTCTAGTAAAAAACATAATTTCGAGCCCTGAAGAGGTCCCAGAAATTAGGACAATAAACCACAAAAAAAAACAACAACTTTACTCAACGAAATTAGCTGTTTGAGGCCTTTCACACTCTTTTTGCGTTTCTTTAAACACAAAGTATTTGACTTAATTTCATAAAATCAAGAATTCTAGGTTTTTACTTTATGAAGCATTCAGAAACGGTTTCATTTAATCTAATTCCATGTCTGCAGTTTAATCTGCACAATTTTGTTTTACATCAAAACATCATTATTTTTTTGTACTTCCTCACAGAGTTACCCCGCCACCACTGAACTGATTGTTTTATATTTAAATTAATGCATAGTGTTCACTCTTAATTCACTGCCGTTTTATGCTTTCTCTGAATTTTTCTTTTGAAAATGAATGTGAATGATCTCCCTAACCTGTCATATATCCATTGCATTAAAAATCCAAATATTTGGCCACCAGTGGATTATTAGCATAACTGTTCAAGAGACATTATGGCAAAATTTTAAGTTTTAGCTGTTTTTCCTGCTTTCCTGTCTAAAAACTTTGGACTTTCTGATGAGTAATTTTAGTGTCAATTTCTTACCAAATATTTTTTCTGGTTTTGGTCCTCTTCCAAATGTATTCTTACATATTATCAGATAATAATTTTTTTTATATTTGTTTTAAATTAGAAGTATTTTTCTAAATAAATAAAGTTTAATTACAAATGTTAATAAATTTTTTGTGACATTTTGGAATAAAAGTATAAATATAAATAAAAAAGCTTTTATATTTATATTGTCTCAGATGTTTTGTGACACTTTCTGCCTCACAGGAACTAATTTGCATTCAAAATTCCACAAGGTTCCCAATTCCTACTTTCTACTTTGAAATGATTGTCATTGATGGCGATAGTTTGTTTTTAGAAAGCTCATCACGGTGCTAAAGTTCTGATTTTACTTCTTTTTTAATCTCAATATTCAATACATTAAAGCTTTAAACTAAAAGTTTTTTTTCATCTTTTAGTTGTGTTGTAGGTCACAAGACTATTTGTTACTTTCAGGCTTTCCGGTGTGTTTTAAGCTTGTGACGAGGTTTAAACTGCAGTATTCCTCCGAGCAATGAATGGCCTAAAACACGGTGGGAACAAGAGCAGACAGAGGAAGTTCCTGTCCTTTCTGCGTTGATGTTCTGCCTGCGACTCGTTCAAAGGTGTTTCCGGTGCAAGTTCGCTCAACGCAAAGCAAGAAGCGGGACATGAGCAGACATGTGGGCTACTTCAGTTATAAGAGGGTTTCAAGTCTCTGCAGGCTTTTTTAGTTTCTGTGGAATTTAAAAGGAAGCAGTCATGATTTTCCATTTTACTATGTTTTATTCTTTTCCTGTGTTCATATTTTCAACTAAACATTGACATATTACTGTCTTTCCAATCCGCATATGACTTCATTTCTATACATTCACAAAAAACGTTGTGGCTTGAGTGTCATTTCCTATTTTTTTTTTAAAAGCTTTCTGTTTGTAACTGATGTGACATCACTAATCTTATTGTCTGCTAGAAGATGAATAGAAATCTGCATCACCATTTTTAGGTATTCTATTTTAATGAAAACTTGATGAAGCTCGAATTGATCAATGAAGATTGACGCTTTAGCTGACTCATTACCTGAGGTATTTATTTTATACTTTTAAAACGTTCTGGACCAAAAAATACACCAAGGATGTTTGGATTTGTTCTTACTTTTCTGGTGACTGTTGACCGTAACATTTTCTAACCAAATATTGTCAACACTTTGCGCCAGATAGCATTGCTGTTCTGCCGGACGAACTGCCCTTGCAAACCCCTGTATTGCATGACGTTGACGTTTTCTCCAATGCATCTTTTTCACGTTTTACTTGGAAAACAAAATTTGTCCAAAGATGTATGTCAATTAAAATGAAGAAACCTACCCACCAACTAATACTAAAGCTGATGATTCTTGATTTTGTTGCTAGTTTATAGACTGTGCATACTAGCTGTTAGCTTCATAAGACAAGTATCTAGTGGAAGACATTTTCAGGCACTACGGCATGTAGCCTGGAAATGCTAACTGTTAGCATTGTTCTACTAATACCCAGTTTATCCAGTAGATCGGTAATATTTCTAGCCTATAGGTTATTAATATCTGAGACGCTGGCTTTTATTTAACATTGGTGAAATTATTGGGAATTACAAAATCAGAAAATTATGCACTAATCCTCCTAATAAAAATGAACATTAATATCTTTCAGTTAGACAATAATGGAAGAAACAATTAAAGAACAATTTATAATTCGCAGTTGTTCTGTAATGATTTTTTCATAAAAATTTAGTTGAAGCTAAAAAGTATTGGGCTCTACCTTAGCATGGGACTGTAAGGTATAAAAAAAAACAAAGCTGAGTGCTTCTTTACATCAGACATTTTA
>JAVLVB010000290.1:254296-266939 GCA_032876305.1 Orestias chungarensis
ATATATATATATATATATATATATATATATATATATATATATATATATATATATATATATATATATATATATATATATATATATATATATATATATATATATATATATATATCTTTCTTTATGTCCTTATTTATTTTGTAGTAAAAGCCATGATCCAGGACCATGTGTGTAGAGGCTGTTTAAAGTGTGTAATAATATCATAGAGCTGTTTGGAGCATCAACCTGCACGCATGCTTCAGCATCCTACATCTCTGTCGAGGAGAAGAATCAACGCAATGCTCCAGGATTTGGGTATTCAAATACTACAAAGCAGCTGCTGTGTAATGAGATCAATTCTTGTCATAGATACACTGCAAACAAGATGTTTGGTGCATCCATCCAGGAAACAGAAGATAATATCTTACACAGATAAGCTGATTGATGAATAAGGCTCGCTGTGCGCATTAGTGACGATGTAAATGAAGAGGAGCGGGGGTAAAGGCAGCATGACATGACTGAAATTATCCACAAACATTAAAAAAAAGTCAGTCCTTTAAGTTAAAAAAATTATATAGCGTAGTTGTCTGCACAGTCAATAAACGCGACCCGGCCTCAAGACCCAATTCAGATGTTTCTTTAAAGAGCTTTTATCAGGCCTCAGTAGTACAAAGTACCTTATCCAATAAAATAAAATCAATAACAAAATGTTAGATCTCATTTAAAAATATTAATCAATACATTTAACCAATGCTTTAAATATGACCTTTAGCTTCAAGAAAATATCTTAATGCATTTTCATTATAATAAAAGATGCATACTCAAAAAAAAAACAAGGATCTACCATATGATTGTGATATACTATAGTCTTTATTATTGCCCGACATTGACCCGATAAGATATCCACATGAATCATGCATATCTTTATTACTTCCGTAGTGTGGAATGATTGGATAGCCTTGATTAGGTGATATTACTCAAATACAGAACAGTAGTTTACAACAACCAACGTTGCTCATTTTCAGTGGTTCTCGTTAGCAAACGCAGTTGTAGTTATTAAGTGGACTCTGCATACTGGATACAAGCTGCTAAATAGAAATGATTTAACGCTGCTTGTTTTGAAGGTCCAACATCTGTTTTTTGGGGGGTTTTTTTTTTGCTGACACCCAACTGGCATCAGATATCAATATTTGATTTGGTCACCCGTAGTATGTGGAAGATTTTTTTCCCCCAGTTTGTTCTTGAAGCTGCACTTTTGCACTGAAGGATTGAGTACTATACCCTGCTGAACTTGAAACCATTTTTCGAAAGTTAACTAGCACACTGAATAAAAATAAGCCTGAAGGTGAGTATTTTTCAATATATATTTTCTTCGGTTAATTAAAGGCTAACCTAAGACTGGCTCACTGAACTTAATTGAACCAAATGTGATAGATTTATTATCTTATTGCTATCACACCTAAAGGTTTGTAAGACTACTTTTAATATCACATAATCATCAAGACAATAGCAAAGTGATGCTTGCTTCTATCTTCAAGGGGAACCTAAGCAAAGGCATTCTGGATTGTAATAAAAAGATTAGATATGGGGTCAGTGGTAGATTACATCTACTATTGACCCTTGTAACTGTGCAGTTGATGCTGATGTTAAACTGTGATTGATTCTTACAAAACAACCGTGCAACTACAGTAGCCTAATTGGGAAAAAACATAAAAGACTAATAAATACGGAAATTCGGTGTTAGTTAAAATCCCTGCATACTTTAGTCCAAACCTAAAAACACCTAGAACTGCCTATTTTAAAACCTCATACACCAAATATACCTTTATATTCATTAACAGGCACAATGACAAGCTAACATCCACTGTCTTATCTCCATTATTTGGGGTAGAGCCAATCAGCTCCAAGGAAAAGGCGCCTCTTGGATTGGCTGCTTTGCAAACATCACGCAATAGTTTCTCAAGTCACATTGATGGATTTTATCAAAATACGCTCTACAGAAACATACTTATCCTTCACGTGTTATAAGTAGTAACAGGGAACTTTACCCTAGTAATGTTGTTTTATTTTGAAATAAATTTAAAATCCTTTCCGATTTGATGTTCTTTATGTCTAAAGAGTAGGAAAACATTTCCAAACTGTCACTAAGGCTAAAAATGCTCATTGCCCTAATTTTTCAATAACTATGATTTTATGATTAAAAACTTTGATGTAAAAATAACACAAAAAAAACTAAATCACTAATTTGTTATGTAACCCAACACATTGGTTTGGGTTTGCACACTCGGCACTTTAGGGAGATTCGACAGGAAACCCAAAGTCATACAGCAGCGGTAAAAAAGTAAACAACATTTGGATGCATAAACTGTACATACAGAGAGGAAATTGAGGTCAATAAAGTTTCAAATCAAAAGAAAAAAAAAATGCTGTTGAGTGTTTTTTCTTACTCCACAGTCTTAACGGCACAAATAGCAGAAATGTGAGTAACCAGAAATCATGAAGTGTGATACGAGCCCTACAGGCGTTGGTGGCCTCATGTGCGTCTTCCTGTGAGCGGTCTCAACAGAGGTTTCCTTTGTGTCTGTAGTCTCAGTTCAACGTGACACATTATCTTAAAAAAAAAAAATACCAACAGGTTTTCTCACTCAAATCAATCTCTTTTAAGAGGATGTGGTCAGCAGCGAGGTGGAGCGTACGAAACTGTCGGGCGTCTGTCGCTGGAGACCTCTCTGGTTGGTAACTTTAGGAGTACAACAAATACAACTGTGTTTATGTCCTCTAATAATAACTTTACTTCTGAGGAAATGGAAAGCCTGTTACTTTCTCAGTGAGCACTTCCTCCACCTCTTTGTTTGGGCTAAAGCCTTCAGGAAATGAGAAATATTTTATGCAGCTGTGGCAAAAAATAAATAAATGCTAAAGATTCTTACTCCCTTGTTCGATTTCACAATGAGTAAAGATAGCGAGTGTCGTCTCTGTTGCAAAAGCTGCTGAATAAGTAAATGGGAGGTGTAACTCATGGGCAGTTGTTTGGATTGCATGACGGTTGGGGATGTAGACCATTTGGAAAAAACCTCAATATTATACGTTACGATTGCTCATAGATTCACCAGACTGGTGCAATGATATTTGCTGCGATAAATCTAACGTTTGATGGTGTGAAATCTCATTAGAGTTAGCATGTGTCTTGTGTCTGGACTTGCTTGATCTTCCCTTTCATTTCACCCGGTCCCCCCAAAAAGAAACAGCCATGAATAAAGACTTGGATCTAATTGTCCTCTAGATTCACACATGTCAAACAATCCTGAAATTTTAAGCATTACGCGGCACAGAGGGAAAGTAAAAAAAGGAGCTGAAAAGTTTGTGACCACTTTAAAGCGAAGATCATGTCCTAAAAACACATTTGGGACGAACCTGAAAAAACAAATAGATTCTAACAGATGAGCAAATACATGAAAATCATGCCTGAGATCACAGCATCCTTCAGATGGGCAACATGTTCCACAATGACTGTGACCTTTACCTAGAAGCAAACTTTGTTTTCAGATCTCCCATTAAAAGGCGGAAGAATTAAGATCTGTGGGGGGTTTTTTAACGGAGTATAACATCACCAAACTCTCGACCCAATATTTTCCCCTTTTTTACACTTGCATGCTTCTTCAGGACAGACCGCTGAAGCGGTTTCCTGTTTTCTTCCCACGTGACGACAGAAACATTCCCACATTTGCAATCTTCTGCTTTTAAAAGTCAAATCATTGCAACGGCTTTCTTCCTGTCACTGTACTTCCTGTGCAGTCTCGGCTTTATCTAAGGTCAGCAGCGCCTCCGACAGCTGATCAACCGAGGCGTGGTTCAGGTTCTTAGCCGATGGAAGGAGACATTATTAAATGAAAACGATGAGACCGGGGCTATAGAAGGCAGCATTTGCATTTAGTGTCTGTTTGATTCTTGATTTTCTTCCTCATTGTGAGGTCTATAATCTACTAACACAATTCACAGTAATTCCCTTCAATGAGACGATTCAACTCAATTTCTCCTGTCATGTGCTTTAATTGACCGCTTATTAGGTTGATAGTTCAAAAAAGGGGGATTTGAAACAAACATGTCTTTTCTGAACATTATTAAAAATCTATTTCTTAACCTCATAACATTTTTGTGAAATCTAGAAAGATTAATTATTTTAGCTGTTCTGGGAAAAGTAAAAAAAAACATTATTGCTGGTCTGTTATTAATTTAATTGTCTCTTTTCTGAATAGGATCTCTAATTAAATGATTGCTGATGTTAACGCTGATGTCATTGACAGAACCCCCGGCCCAGTGCTTCTCTTTCCAGCTCCCTTGTTCTTTAAAGAAACGATTGACAGATCTATTACGGATAATCAACTCGGCTATTGACGCCCTGCCCATGCTCTCTCGAGTTTATCTCCTTCGTACAGGAAGCCAAAAGCAATGCTTTTATGTGGCCATCACGAGAGTTTCACGCATACTTTAAAAAAAGTTGCTAGAAAAGAAAAGGGGCAAACTGTCTCCATCTGACGTTTTGGAGTGAATCAACCAGGCTGCCTCGAAGTGAAGCAAGATTGTGATAAACAGGAAGCAATAGCAGCAAAAGTGTGTTTATATCCAACCATTAGCGCATTCTTTGAAAACAAACAGAAATCTAAAAAAAAAAACAATAGTAAAAAACATATTTACAAAAACTTTAACATTTCCAAGAACTTTTTCTAATGTGACACTTTCAAACGCACATAAACAGCATTGATGGAAACACAGCTATAGATGAAACTTTATCTTTTTCTGTTCCCAGCCCAGTTCTTCTGTATCTATCTATCCTGGATCTGTTCAACACATCCATTCTTTATGAGACATAATATTGGAGCGTTCTGCATACATAAACGGGTAAAGAAGAAAATCAATAACTGATCCTAGCGTATTTCTAGCTCCTCCTGGGCGATCCCACCATGTCTCAAGTGAGAATGGATGCATTGTCACTCTAGAGAGTCTCCACCCAGTAGGACACGAAAAAACATCCTAGTAAGGCTTTTTATTAGACATCAGACCGCTTTCCAACAATCTAGTAGAGCCATTTTCAATTCGTTGGAAACGCACTAAATTTTTTTCTCCATTTAAATGATGTAAATAAGAGACTAAATCTAGTTCGACATAAATATAACGATTTTTTTTTTTAGCTGGAGAAAAACACTTCAAGCAGTCAGCTGGTACTGAGCATCCATTACTGGGACATAAAGGGGAAAAGGAAATGAATAACAAGGAAATTACACACTAACAGAATTACAAGAAAGTATTTAAGATAACAATGTTTTCTTTGTTGCTGTTTTTTCATAGTGTTGGCAACATTATTATTATTATGTTTTCCTAACTCTTGACTTCCTCTCTTACTCGACCATATTGATGTAATCAATATGGCCGAGTAAGAGAGGAAGACGATAACGGAGAGAAAAAGTTAGAAAAAACAGATTTCTTCTAAAGGATTCAAACTACGATCAACGTGAACGATACAACGAGATTTGGAGCATTTTAAAGCATCTGAATCAAAGTCTTCTAGCAGATGGACGCAATCTGGAGAGAGGAAAGGAATCCAGCAAAATTGTCGTCATTCACTCATTCATTCATGTTTTATAAAGTGCTTTAGAAGCCAAATGCAACCAAAGGTAAAAAAAACTAAAATAAAAGTTTCACAAGAAAACAATAAGGTCTCCAGTAAAACGTATCATAGAAGCGAGGACCGGCTCAACAGTCGTGCTCTATGCTCCGGCAACCAGCCCAAAAAGCTGAGAAATACTGAGAAAGATCTGAAAGACCAAGCAAAACCAGAGTTTTCGGATGTTTTTAAAATTAAAAGTCACGTTTTAAAAATTCATTTTAGAACAAGTAGAGGGAATTGAAAATGGGTCTGATACTTCCTCATCAACAGACTGGAAGCTGAATTTTGAATTATTAGAAAGGTTAAGGAGAGACTCGTCAATCTCGTCAAGAGAAAGTTACTAAAAATGGTTTAAAAAAGCATCAATTATCATCCTAACGGGTTTATAGTTAAGATAATGGATTTTACTAATTGCTAGGGGTTTGCATTATTATGTTATTGTTATATATTTCTTGACATAATAATTGTGACTTACGGTTACAATGATAAATTCAAGATCAGTAATGTTTGAGAACTCAAAAAACTTGCAGGCTTGTTGTTGTTTTTAATTGTCTTTCCACAATTTTATCCAACAGTAATTTTAAAAAAGCGGATTAACTATCGATGTGTGAAGTTTAGTGATAAAAGTCACACTTTTTTATTTAACTGGTGTCATCAAATATTTTTTGTTACCATGTTTTTCAAGAGCAGAATTTGCGTTATAATTTCTTATTGTTGCAATTGTGCCGCAAAATATCGTAATAAATGTTTTATCCATACTGCCCGTCCAAGCTAATTAGCCATAGAGCTAGACTGGTCAGTTTAATGAGTCTAAAATGAAAAATCAAAGATCATCCTGAAGTTCCTAATAGTAGAAGAGTTCAAGGGTCCATCGGCATCCCACCTGCACCTTAGATTTATCAAATAACATAACCAGTTTCTTTTTATTGTTCAGAGAAAGTTCAGCTCCATCCATGCTTTCAGCGCCTCTAAACACAAGCGCAGACTCTCTGCTAAGTTCAGGTAAGGCATCTGATAGCTCCATTGGAATTACCTGGTTGAAGTTAACATCCTATTAGCCTGTAAAACAGTTTTGATTTGGAGAAAAACAATGCAAACCTCCCAATATGGGTGAAGGATGGGGTTTCATGCAACCAGATTCTTTGAATTATGGTTGGATGAAAAGACCGTAGATCCAATCATGTAGAGTCTGTCGGGAGGTTCTCCTATCTGATCAGGAAAGTGCCTTAACGTCTCTGGAGATATGCTGGGATGGATATTTTAAAACCGATTGACTGAGTGGTCTCAGCAAAACCTGTGCAGAAGGTGAGACTAAAGAGATTCATCAGGAAATTAATCAGACAAACTGAAACTAAGTAAAAACAGACTCCAAAGTAAGAAGGAAACAACAGGAAGCATAATACCAATACATGATGCTTGACTAGAGAGTTTTGCATGGGACCTCATTTCCATGCTTGGTATGTAAAACCTACCAGACAGTGGAAATTGAACTCTTCATGTCAGGAAGGGCCTGATTCATCAATGAAATCTGGGGATTGACCCTTTAATAGGCTTAAGCATCAAGCCGTGCTCTGAAAAACAGAACATTTTATCTAAATTTATCAATCGGGCTGCAGAACATTCTGCAAGATGACGGATTTCCTGCAGATCACAAGCTCAGAAGCCACATTCAAGATGTCATACGACAATTTGGGGATGCTCGAAAGAGGTCGGAGGTCACAGGGACCAATCCTGCGTCCGTTTAAAGTTCCCATCCTCCACTTAGAAATATCACCAAAATTTTATTTATTTTGGTATTTTCATGTCAAAAAGTGAAACTAATATCATTTGGCATGCTTTAAATATACGTTCCATGTTATTTGCGATAATTGTGACGTATCGCCAATAAAAATCTTTAATGAAGGTTCTCGGGAAACTGAAATATTACCAGTAACTACCGTTTAAAAGGCTGCTATTGTACACAGTTCCCAGTGAACACCCCCCACAAGCATGGGCAGCAACAACATATCATTACTAAAGTGGTCTACTGTTACTAAGCATACTGGTATAAGATTTTGTGGAAGGAAAAGTCGTCTCTTATAATGGATTTGTCTTTGTGGTAGCTCAAGAAGCACCAGCTCCAGCCATCAGCCTCCGTCTACTGACTTCTCACTAAAATGTAACCTTTTTTTTTTTCTTTTTTTTTTGTTTTGCCCGTCATGTTAAGGTTTAATTTCCAGAGCCGACTAGCTAGCCAGAAACCAGGGGCAGTTCACTTATACTTCAGTCCAACCCTGCTATATCCCACAAATCTGCTTCATTACATTTGTTTTTTTCTCCAAAATTATTCCTTTTGGCTGATTAGCAACTCAAAAAGTCAAAATATTCCATGAACTATGACCTAGTAGGGAGAAGGAGGAAGCTCAACCAATCTCTTCTACTGTTCATAAAGGGGAAAGTTCATATCCTTTACTTAAACATGTCTCTGAACATGTTTTAATCATACATTCAAAGATTTAAACAGGAGCTGCAAAAGCAATTGAGGCGGATTAGCAGTGCAGGCCGCCTGACGGCGTCACGCAGAGCATGTTACCATGTAATACCGTTTTTTGCTGCTCGGATATTGATCTGGTAGCAGAAACTGTTCTACAACAATAGTCTTTAACCAGAGGGCTGACTTGATTTGCTGCAAAACTGACTGCTACTGGATATCTATCAAGGTGAAATAAGTCCCAACATTCAATTTTCCTTTTTTTTCCCCCTTCCACTCAATTCTCCACTAATGAATGCGTATTTAGCAGATATTTCTTTATGAAAACTCATGTTCTGAAGTAAAAAAAAAAAAAAAGGAGCTTTCGTTTTGTTTTTAAATGAAATAACCCGGGACTTTAAACCAACCCGGTCGTGCGCGGTGACGGTGAGCAGCCTGCGCGGATCAGAGCCGCCGAGAGCAGGAGGCGCAGCTGCTCTGCCTCAACATCCTGTTTCGCAAACGTCAGACTCGATGCTGCTACGCCAGAAACCAGAAGACGGGCTGAAGACTCTCTCCTTCCGGGACCACTGCAAGTACGTTTAGCACCTGTGTTAGTACTGCGTGGTACTCGCTCAGCGGAGAGTCCTGCGCTTCAGAGATGCTCTGACGTCGAAGCAGACGAGGAAGTGCCCTATCTGCACCCCGCCGGTTTCTGCCCCGCGGCTGGGGCAGAAACCGGCGGGGTGTTTGGGGGAAACAGCAGCCGGCTCCCCAGCCGCCTCCGTCCTTACCTTCCCGGGCCTTCAGCAGCACCGTGTTGGCCACGATGTTTTCCAGCTCCATGTCCGTGCCGAGCCGGCTCCAGCCCGCAGCTGCTGCTTCCTGGACTCCGTCCGCCTCCTCCGCCCACCGGCCCGAAACGTCGCTGTCTTAGCTCCCGCAGGCTCCTCTACTCTTCCTCCTCCTGTTTCCCCTCCTCCTCCTAACACAGACCCCGCCCCGCCATGCCAGAGACTAGGCAAAAACACGACCGCTCACTCTGTTCTCTTTCTTGGCTGCTGTAACTTAGCTGGAGGTTTCCTCCTGTTGTTTTTCCTCTCCACCGCCGCCTCATGCATGCGCAGTATAGCTGATTGCTGTAAAGTCGATACAAACTATCCGACATCCTTTTTAATGAATGGAAAAAAAACATTTTTTTTATTTGTTTTTGTCTTTCTGAAGATTTGTTTAAAAACCCTATCTGGAATAATAGATGTGTGCTACATAGAAATAAACCCCCGTGTTTGGATCGCTGAATGGAAATAGCATTTGGTCCATGAGACATTTTATAAATGGTAGAATTTGGCTGTCCTGTCAGGATTTCTGCTTGTTGTGTAGTTTCAAGCGTTCATATACCTGGTTCAACGCTGTAATAAGCTCTATACCTGCTGCAGTCAAACATGTGGCTCAAAATATAAGCACTGAAACAGCTAACCACTTCACATACAAGGAGTTAACCTTTTGGATTAAAGTAACTCTTACAAACGGATCCGTCAGCATCTAAATAATCTTCTATTTCCTGCACGTCCAAACAGAAACTACCATTTTTATTTTTATTTTTTCCTCCTCAGAGGTTAACAACAGGAGAACTGCTTACCTTTAATACCCCTCATGTCATAAAGCTTAAGAGGTACATTTTACATTTTCAATAACAGAGAAATTTTAAGGTTAAGATTTAATCTAAACTCTTTCATCCTCTTCCTTTTAATGGGGAAACGTGACTGTTCAACTTTTACACACCTGTTGATGGAAAACATGAGAACCTTAAACGGATTAAAAGCAAGAAGTGTAGCTCCTAGATGCTTATGAAGAATGTAACTTATTTTATGAGATTTAGTAACCCCTTTGTGTGCATATCTATTTGTTTATTTTCTATTTTTTTGTTGTGTCTCCTCTGTTAAACATTTGTCGATTCATTTACTGACATCTTATAATCGTGTGTGCCTTGAACATGTTGCCGAAATCAACGTTTAAATTGTTTTTAAGTTTTAAGTCAAATCTTTAGAACACTAAAGAATTGTCCACCTGCACCCAAAGTGGAGATTTGTATAAAAATAACAGTTTGTATTTGTGTGAGTTTATGGGAGAACATTGTTTGTTTGTTTTTTCTGGTTCCTGAGCATCCCTGTCAAAGAGAAACAAATGCTTGACTACACATATGTGGTCATGCATCTTGAACCAGACGGCATTTTTTGCTTGATGTGCACAGAGGCCGCCATGTTGGATTCATGGTTACGGTTGCTTAGATGGATCTGATTGGATGACATAGGTTTCCCTTTCCTGCTAAGATGTCTGATGTGCATTTGTCATGCTGAATAAAACTCTCAGAGGCGCATTTGTGTGTGTTTCTAAAAGCGATTCTTTCTTGAAATCAAAGGCAATCTTGAACAAGTGAACTATTTAAATTGATCCGGCTTAACATTGGGACCACTAGGCGTATCCATGTATCGTTGAGGTGTTTTATCTTTGGATTAATGCAACTCATTGTTGTTTCCAGACTCAGAAGAGGTTTTGCCATCTGTTCTTGGGATGCTAAAAGGCGCAGGCATTCTGAAAATTGTTCTTTAATACTTAAAAAACAACTAATACCAGAGTATTAGGGTTTCCCCTTAACTCTCTCACCTCAATATGGGAAGTTGATCGTCAAGTTTGCAACGTCTTCAACTGACAGTCTTCTGCTTTGGCCTTCTCCGCTTCTCATTGCTCTATCTTGGAAAAAGCTGACCCCACCCTTCCCATAAATGAATGGGAGACTTGCTTTCCCATGTCAAAGTTGAACAACACACATGTTCTGCACGGTTTCGCCAACAATTCTTACTAAATACAGCGACAATTGCATCAATTTGAGAGACTGCCAGATAATTCCGCATTAACAGAGAGAACGCTGTTTCTTTTGTTGTTTTTTTTCTTACTGTATTCCTGTTATGGGTTGGAGGTTGGTTCTGATCCTTATAGTAGCTGATTTGTTTTTTTCACTGGATTGATTACTCTAAATTGCCTCTAATGACAAGGGTTCACCTTGCAGACCCTCCACGACAGATGTTTCTGTTCTGACCTGCCATGCTCAGTAGCATCGATACTCCTGCTAAAATGATCCAAAACTGGAGTCCAATAATTTAACCTTTAAACCTGCAGTTTGAATCTCAAATAGCAGATAGTTACTTGTTGCAAACCCTCTGGTCTTCAGCAGATTTATTATTTTTCTGTAAAGAAATCATCTGCTTCCAAATTACTCCCACTGGTGGATTACATTGAAAGAACATATGTCAGTTGAAATCTCAAAATGTGTTAAAATATTTGATAAACTTTTCGTTTTGCTCCCAGAGTAGATGTTTGTTTGTGAAGCTAAAGCGCTGAGGTTCGTCTCTCATCCTGCAGGAAGTGGATTTCCTTGCCCTGATCAATAAAGTGAAGGCCGTAATGCATTAAAGCTGCATTAGGAATGCCATTCACCATTCTGTCAGTCACACTGATTAGATCAGGCAGAGAGTTGAAAAAGTTATTGATTGCGGTCTATAATTATCCTTCCTGGCGCATTATGAACATTTTCAACTAAGCAGAAAACACAACAATAATTTAATAATTAAAATAAAGAAATAAAAATAGGGTTTTAGTTCAGGCTGTGCACAACACGTTGGGACCTCTGTATGGAAAAAATTATGTTTTAAAGACAAACTGACATTTCCAAAAACAGGTTCTGACTGGGTCTGACATCTAGAGGAAAAAATCTGTTGCTGCAAAAGTCGATTTACTGTGCATATAAATAACTCTGAGCATTTTATTGGTGATTTGAGAATCTGATTCAGATGCTTCCTGAACTACGTCTTCATGGGACAAACCCAGAACTCGCCTCATGAAAGACTGCTGGCCTACAGGAACATTATCATCTTTAATATATGTACCTAAATGTAAATTTGAGACAATAGACAGATGATTGTTGTAAACCGTAGAGAGAAAGAAAGGCAAACAATTACAGATAAGCGTGAAAAAATTACAGTGTATGACTAAATGTCTAAATAGCTTTGTTATTTTTCTCTAAAAATCACACATGAACATTGGTTTTCAGTCAGTGATTTGCTTCAGAGAGAAGCTTGAATTGAAACTAATCACTGGTAAATAGAGCAAGGGCAGGGTGGGGCAGGTGTTGTTGTTTTTTTCACAGGAACAAAAGACAAAAAACAAAGCAATATTTATTTGTTTATTATATTGAGTGAGCCTCAAAGCCACAGAGACACTTGTGGTTCTAGAGCTGCTGGTCAAAGACTCCCAATTACCCAGATTGTAAACAGATCCTATATCCATATGGCTGAATATAAAAGTGCAACAGCTTAGTTTTCAGATTATTGCTAAATTTAAATTGTGTAGGTAAGAATGTAATTGGTCCAAATAACCTAATATTTATGGTTTCTGTTCCAGCAGATATCACCACAACAAACAGATTTAGTGTTGCCTCTTTTGTACAGGGTGTGAAACTTCCCCAGTTGCCCCCATCTTGAACCGCCCATGCACTT
>JAVLVB010000290.1:267039-297204 GCA_032876305.1 Orestias chungarensis
ATATATATATATATATATATATATATATATATATATATATATATATATATATATATATATATATATATATATATATATATATATATATATATATATAATTTTTGAAGATATTTTATTGGGTTAATGTTTTCTTACTAATTAAAATGTGAAACAACCAACATATCAATATTGGGGCCAATATTAACTTCATCAGTCTGGAGCGACCAATAAGATACAATGTTTTCTTATATTTAAATGTACATTTACTAAAATAAAGTATTTTTAAGTGTATGTTTTTAATAAATTACATACTGAAGTCATTTTAAATATACACTACATGCTATTATAACTACATTTGTTGGCCCCATATAGAACCCCCCATGCACCTAGAGAAAATACTCAACAATAGGGGCGTCCCAATCGGATAGGGATACCCGATATCGGTTCGATATCAGCAATAAATAACATACTGAAGTCATTTTAAATATACACTAGATCCTTTTACATTTACATTTTCTTTTGTCCTTAATTAAATTGTTTAAGAATACTTGATGTTAATATTATTTCTATCTTATGTGAACTTTTATCATTTTTATGTTTTATTTTTATGTTGATATTGATAATATGCATAGATGGTATGTAGCATAGTTTTGTTATTTTACTTTATGGTTTTATTTACATAGCTGCTTTAAAAAGAATTATTAAATGGAACGAGCGGGGGCGTGGCTTTCCGTCACGTGACTCGGGTGAATCGAGCACGTGCTTCCGGTTTCCAGCAGCACGTTCTTCTCCGTGAAGCTCTCGAGCTGAAGTCGCGCTTCAGTTTTTTAAGATTTTAAACGAAACAAAAAGCAAACACACGAAAAGATGCCGAAAACAAAACAGTCGAAGAGAAGAAAGAGGTTCGACTACAACAAGGACCGCAAGAAGATGAAGAAGAAGTTCAACAAGAAGGAGAACCCGAGGATTGAGCAGTGAGTACAAACCCAACCGTCCGGCTGCTATCTAGTAGCAGGAGCGACCGTTAGAGCCCTTAAATCGCGTTTTTGCTGTTTTTAATCGAAACACACGAATAGTAATGGACTAAAAGGGCCCAGAATCGAAGTCTCAAACTTATCACTTAAATGTCGTGATAGATTGAAATAACGAGTTGTTTAACCGGTGTTATTAACACTTGGCTACATTAGAGGTAAAAAACCACTTGATGTCAAATCTGGGATGATTTTATGATCGGAATAATAATGCAGACAGAGACATTTAGATATTTCATTGGTTCATTCTGAGCTTTAAATCTTACAGGTAATATAGTTTCTCTCTTTAAGTGCAACAGCTCTAAAACCAGCAGGATTTATAATGTGTTCATAATTATTAATATAAACCATCAGGTGTCAAAGTTGGTTCAACTCTATGAATGGTTCAGGATTGATTGTTAAAACTGCAACAAAAAAAAAAAGATATAAAGAGGAAATCTCCAAAACAAACATATTTTCTAATCCTATTTCTAAATGGAGCTTTAAAAATCACAATTCATAAATCAGATCGTAAATAACCGTGGATGTCAAACATTTAAAAAAGCGACTTCTTATTTCATTTTTGTTTCAAACTTCCCTTTTGCAGTTGTGTAGTTTTCACTTTCCCCTCTGCATTTCATATTTCTGTGACCCTTTCGGTCCCTAAAACACACAGACCCAAGTCAGACCAATCACATTAGTTTCTCGGATGTAACCAACTCCTCCATTGGTTCATTATATGCTGTGTTTGTTAACTGCTTAGTTTGCAATCGCGCTGCAGGAACAACTTTGCATATAAATGTCTACGGTGGCTAAGATCTGCTATCTAACCAATGAGAAACTTGGTTATATCAAAGAGGAAACTTTAAGTGGCTTAATATTTATTTATTTATTGGTGGCGGTCCAGAAGGGTTGGCGTATTAGAAATAGGATTTGAAAATACAATTTCAAATTGTTAGTATTTAAAAATGAATAAATACAATTTACAAATGGTTGTAGACGTTCCTGAGTCTCTGTTTTACCGTCACCGTTTCTCTCAGTTCACAGATCAGGAATGCCTGGGACGACAACAAGTCCACAGCCAGGAACCTGCAGGAGATGGGTCTGTCGTTTGATCCCAACCGGACGCTGCCCATAAAGAAAAACGCTGTAAGCTGAGGGGAGATAGTTTCAGTAGAGACCTGTTTAAATTGTAATACAAAAGAAAACATTAAAATAAAACTATTTTTATCTGGTGGCAGATTCCACGGAAGCACCAACATTAGATCCCGGTTTGCAGAACATGTTTGTTAGGTTTTGAGAAGTGTTGGAGTACATTTTTGAGCATCCCATCATTATTAAGTATCAATTTTTATTTCTGCTTCTTCATGATGGCATCATGTGGCCAGAAATATGTATTTGAAGCAAAATGAAAAAGCACATATTGAATATTTTTACTTATAGTTAAAGCAGCCAATAAAAGCAATTGCCTCTTATTAAAATCTTCACAAAATTGTAAGTATTTTCCAGCAGATTTCCCATGGGTACAGAAATGAGTGCTGATTTTATGAGGCCGGATCATTGTGTAAACTTGTAACATGGGATTTAAGCTAACAATCTGATAATAATACAAAAAAAACGTTTTTTTTCTTCAATAATGACTGACACTTAATTCTTTCTAACATCATTTAATGTAATACTGGATGGCAAAATTTGGACGTAATTTTCACACAAACCTGAAAATTTAAGGGGTCCGTTCCAGACTGCCATGAATTTCTGATATCTTGTCTAATTATGCAAGAGGCACAGAACTAGTTTGGGGTGAACAGAAAACATTGAATTAGAGGAAACTACTTGCATTACTTCTATACAATGGACATCCGCCACAAGGACGTCTGAGAAAATGTTCAGATTAATCATCTCCGAAAGATCATTTAGATTTTTCACAAAACATTTAATATCCTCATGTATTGTTCGGATTAGACAGGAATGAATCACGCTTAATTAACTGCTAAATACATAGACTTCACAGAGTGAGAACGTTTTCTGTTCACTTGCTCCATTTTTCCCCCTAAAAAAATAAAAAACCATTGAAAAAATAACAGTCACAAGTTATTGTTTGTTTAACATATTTTTATTCAAAATCAGTCAGTTAGAGAAGGTTTATTCTTCTTATAATCTACTTTAGTGCGAATTGCTTCTGCCTTTCATTGAATCTGCTTGGATCCTCATGCATCGTGGTGAAAGAGCCACCAGGAGGTATTGAGTTGTTTCAGAGCTGCGTGGCGCTGCAGTTAAGATTTGTACCAAGAGATGGCGAGAGCGTGTCGGTAATGACGCTACATCCATTTTTTAACCATTGCTCATCTTAAACTCCCTATTTAAAGTTTTTTTCCCCCAGAGTGAATATAAAAATAAAAACAAACCTTTGAGCTTTTGAACAAGGCGGATCTTCTGAGGAAAAGTACAGACGCTTTAAAAATGCTTTTTCATTTTTCAGAGCTGAGTTTAATCAGTGATTCTCAGTGATCTGGGCTGCAGCTTGTTTTCCGACGCGTGAAGGAATATATTCTGCCTCCTGAGAAGGGCGGCGCGTATGAAAAGACTCACCAGATCTTGTTTGTGTTCAATCCTGCAGTTGCCTGGAGGGGACAGAGATGATCGGAGACCCGCCCACCTCGTCACCAAACCCTACATCCTCAACAGTGAGTCTCCTGAAGCTTCATTGCCGACTTTGTGACTTAAAAAAAAACTCAAGAATGTTTATGAGAAATTGATTAATTACTTAAAAGTAGAGAGTTTTAATTGTGACTATAAGGTAAAATGTTTCATTGGCTGATGCGTTATCTGTTAAATGAAGAAAGATTTGAGCTTTGAATGTTGATGTTTGATATGTTGCCATCAGAGCTGCAGGAGGAGGCCAGCCTTCAGGAAAAAGACTCCAAGACGTTGTCGTCGGACCTGATCGAGTACGTCCAGCACATGATGCGAGAACATAAAGACAACTACAAGGTGACGGCTTTGAACAGACGTTTAATGTACTTTTTTTTTAATCTGCTCTCTTACACAAATAATTTACTTTCCTGACCAGGGTTAAAAAAAAAATTTGTCCTGCATTTAATTGTCGAGTAATGGTTTGTTGGTTTAAAATAAAGCTGGTCAGTTTCAAGCAGGACCTTCTTTCAGTGTTGTAGTGTGTCCACCTAGCAGGAGAGGGTGCTGCTCCTCTAGTATAGGCATTCGATAGTTGTAAGAGAAAATGCCTTAATAGCGGTGGTTCAGCCTGGCGGAGCGGTGTCAACTTCTCAAACAGACGTTACTGATGGTTCAGGAAGGTGAGAACAAATAAATGGACACCATTACGAAAAAAAACTTTAAAGTTATTGGAAAAGAGATAAAGCCAGTTAACATGGATGTATGCGATGCCTTTCTTTAGTTATTCCACTTCCTGCTGCAAAGTTGAACTTTTCTTTGAAAGCGACCATAACCGAGGCCTTCCTTATTGTTTTCATCATTTTCTTTACTCATTCATTCAGTTTGTTTTTTAAAGCTTCTAAAATAAATGGTTAAAATTTGTTTTTTCAATATTCGGCATATAAAGAAATGTAGCCCCTCCCCCTTTTTTTACCCTTTAGGCGCCTGAGTTTTTTCAAGAAAGGAAACAATTTTGATATCAAGATTTCAAAAGGCTATAACTTTAAAGTGGTTTGAGATAAAGGTATACTGTCAATGATAAAAATGTTCAGTATGACTTGAAGTCTGTAATGGGAGTGAAAAGTTTAGTCTAATTTGCATATTATGACGTCACAAGGCGGCGGCCATATTGGAAAATGTTCAACTTTGATATCAAGCTGTCAAAAGGTTGTAACTTTGAGGTGGTCTGTTAGCTACAATTAGTTAAACTAAATGACAAGGTTTAATAATTTTGTTTTGTTTAATAATTCACTTATATTTACGTTGATCATATTGGGGTACAAATTTAAACTTTAAAGTTGGACTAAATTCAGTCACTTGTTTGTTTTTACATTTTATGGAATATTTATCCTTTTACGTTTGTTGACCCACACATATTTGTCGCTTTAAAACAACTTTAGAATAGAAAATGTCGCATAAATAACCATTTACATAACTTTATTGATTACTGTTTGATAAGACATTCTGCTGGCTTATATTACATTTCATGTTTTTCAAATCCTAACAAAGTAAGTCTCATGACTATGACTTTGAAATTGTTTGTTTATTTACACAGTTTACAACAATTGTCCATACAGAGAAATAATCATATTTAAACATGAAACATGTAACCAGCACAACATTTGGGACCAAAAATACAAGGTTATGCAGACAAACATCATTTTACCAAACAATTGTAAACATTTTAGCTACGATTTCAATGTATATCAGATTACAGTTACACCAACACCTAAAATAACATATTCAACCTCAGTATTTCTGTGTAAAAGGAAGGTTTCTGTATTGTTTCAGAGAAGATGGAAACAGACAATACAGTTGAACTACACAATATGTTGCAAATATTTAGATCGCTGCGATTGTTGGCTAATATATGAAGAGCTGATGTAAAGTCTCACCCTACACTTTGACATTGCTCAGATGTTAAAGGTGATGGATGACAACTGGAGGGGAAAACATATGCAAATCCTACTTGAAATTGTCATTGCAATATTTATCAATATCTCCGATTATCCAAAATCGAGCAGCTCTAACAATAACACTAAAATACAGACGTTAACTTAAGTTTAACATTCGCCTAAAAAAAGCTGAGATCAGTCAACACGAGAGCAGCCTAAACTAAGGATCTATTCAATCCAATGTTAAAAATGTTTTTTTACATGACAAAAAAAAAAATCAGCAATCTGTTTTGTGTTTTTACGAGGTCCTGATGCACTTACTTCAGTTTATAGACTTTATGTCAACACCCATATAAGGTTTAGAGGGGATAAAACAACAACCTCTAGTTTAGCACGGAGGTGGGTGAGTGGTGATCTGGGCGGGTTCTGTTGCTTTCGCAATACTTTGCTTTTAATGTTGGTCACGTTCCCTTTGAGGATGCGTCAGATTTTGTTGCCGTTTCTTGTTCGCCCGGGATATCTGAGTCGCTCGGCCGAACCGATTTCCATCCTCTGTCGTTTGTCTGCCTTCGCCGGAAACGTCGGGGTCGAAATGATTCTTTCACAGAAAGAATTTCACCCTCGACTCGGAGCGCGGATAAGCTGCAGCTGAGTGATTGCACTGTGTAATAGAAACAAACTTAAAAATTCTTTGAAGCTTGAAGCAGAATGAGAAGAAGACAAATCAATGAACGATTTAGACTTGTTTTTCAGGGGGAATAGAGAGAAGAAAAAAAACAAGTTTTAGAACAAAAGACAGATTTGTTTGATTTTTCCTTCTGGTTTGCTCTTCAAAATGGTCTGAACATGATCTCCATTAACATCCATGTCTTGATTTAAGTGTGAAGTTGAACTCTGGTTGTTTTTCAGTTTTGTTCCTCGGTGTCACCTCAACCTTGTTTTGTATCACTCCTGCAGGCGATGGCTCGAGACGAGAAGAACTACTACCAGGACACGCCCAAGCAGATCAAGAGAAAAATCAACGAGTACCAGCGCTGCCACCCGCAGCACTACGAGGCCTTCGTCAGCTCGCTAGCGCCTCCGGAGGCCATGGATCAGTAGGAAAGAATAACGGTCCTCTTTCTGTTTTCTGACTTTTTTTAATTTTATTTTTTTATCATAAACTTTGCTAAACTCACCGGCTTAAATCTACAGAAAGCTCATGAAAACGACCCAAAAAAATCCTTGGGAAGTTTATTTCTCCTGTTTGTAATAAAATTAATCTTGTGACTCTATACATTGATTTTATGCTAATTAGAGATATTCTGGTTCTCGCCCCATAACTCTGATTGTCGAGAACATAAAGGACGTCTCAGATAAATCTGAACAAGGCTGTGGTTGTCTGCAGCAAAAAACCCACAACTAGTGTGATTGAGAGAAACTATAAATAAAATGATGGTGTGGCCTGTAGCTTAATGCCTTCATCTAGAGGCAAACGTTGAGGTTTCAACCCACAGCTAAATGATTTCATCATCAAAATGAATTGGTCAAGATGTGAGAAGGTGCTGCAGTGCAAGACCAAAATCGAGCTCGTTGACTTTAACTCAAACTTGAAGTAAAAAGTGGTTTTCTTTTTCATCAAAACCTAAAAGGCAAAGCGACCAATTTGTCGCAGATCCCAGATTTGTGTCAAATCTGGGATTTGAACCTTCGTTTCTTAATAAGAAAACAGAAGATGGATCTACAAGCATGGCAACAAACACAACAAAGGGAGCGGGTCCAGAGTCACCAGGAAAACGAAAGGTTAAATAGTTTCTACACAGACGAGTGGGTTCAAAGTTTCTCCTGAGATTTGTTAAAACCTGCAGGCCGGCTCGAAAATATGCTTCTCAAAGCTACGAGTCATGAAGTCAATGTAATTAATGTTGGTGCAAATGCATTTTTAATAAAACTCTTATCTGATGTCTTCACAATTAGTTTTTCTACAATTGCCCTTGCGATAAGAAGCTGAGACCTTATTCGTCTGGAGTTCTAGATATTAAAAACGTTCTATTTCTTATCCTTTTTGCTTTAAGAACGTTCTCTAATCTCATTTAGAGGCTCTAATCAGTCGATCCCTTAAGGTGTCAATAATCTCATGAATCATCCTCTGGTTTACCATTTACAGCTTTTCCTCGTGGGTGGTTTTGCGTTACGGCTGTATTTATTTACGAGTCACGTTGGCTCGGGCAGTGAAAACATTGATGTTTCCGTTTCTGGAGAACTCTTCCTGCTCCACCGGTTTGCGATCTTTGCCCCCTGGGCCAGACGCGGAGACCTATAGGTTTTCATCGACACGCACCGTCAGCAGATGGAAGAAAGGTTGTTTTCCAGCCGCTCGG
This sequence comes from Orestias chungarensis, assembly GCA_032876305.1. NCBI lineage: Eukaryota > Metazoa > Chordata > Actinopteri > Cyprinodontiformes > Cyprinodontidae > Orestias > Orestias chungarensis. The sequence continues at coordinate 274,957 of JAVLVB010000290.1, forward strand.
CAAGATAACGCCCCACTTGTCGGGGCTTGTGGATTGTTGCGTAACGAAACTTTCCGAGTTTCTCCGTCTGTTGGTTTTGCAGATACCAGGTAAAAGACTAAGAGTTTCAAATGCTAAATCAATCATTCTGACATTTAAGTCATAATTGTAAAGTAATAAAGCGATTGTATAGTCATAAATTGATAAAAATAGTCTGAAAGTTGTTTTGTTATAGGTTTCCCCCTAGTTAATAGGTAGATACACACTTGTGTACTGGATGTCTCTAACAATGTTATTACGAATAAGGATCCTTAAAGGGTTAAAATTCAAATAAACTACTTAACAAAGTCCTTTATTTGCTTTAATAAATACTTAACGGCAGCTAAATTTAAGGGAAGTATTTGTTTGTGTTTTATTGGTTTTCCTCATGGAAAGACATTTTCAGATTAGATTAAAACAAAAAGTTGGAAATATGGGTTTATCTTCAAATCGATTTAATTTTCTCTCCCCTAAAATATCGTAAAAATGGTTAAAAAATGTACGTTTTGTCAATTGATGATTTTTATGGCATTTTATTACGTTTAATCATCAATACCGTAATTCCATTTTTTGTGGCCTTTTTTTAAGTTTGTATAGTAAAAAAATGTAAATGTCTCATTTTAAGAATTCTGTTGCTTGTCACAACTTGAAACATCGAGATCGATCCTTAAAAGTCAAATTTCGTAGTTTAGGATAATGTTATCTTGTTCTTGTTCAGTTGTAAATTTTTTCCGTAAATTATTGTGCAATTTAACCTCGATTTATTTCAGCAAAACAAAGTAAGCTAGTTTAAACTAAACTACCATTAGTTTAAATGTGTATAGAGCATAATTACATTTAAGAAAACGTTTTTTTCTACATGAAACGAGTAAAATTTTTCTAATGTGTTTTTTTTTATATATTGCGAAATTATTATTAAATTATTTGTTTGCATTGAATTTGTTTTTATAAAGCTTTACAGCTACAGACTATTTTAGGCTAAATCAACTAATATATTCCATCCATTTTTATTAAGGATTTAAACATTAATAAACATGTTTTTTCTAAAAACTTGTTTAATAATTCACCTCTTATATTTACGTTGATCAGATTTTAAACTTTAAAGTTGGACTAAATTCAGTCATTTGTTGTTATTTTTTCATTTTATGGAATATTTATCCTTTTACGGTTGTTGAAACGTAAAATACCTTTAACCCATATATTTGTCGCTTTAAAACTTTAGAATATAAAATGTTGCATAAATAACCATTTACATATCTTTGTTGATTCGTGTTTGATAAGAAATTTCCGTTGGCTTAAATTAGATGTTAAAACCTTTTCATGTTTTTCAAATTCTGACAAGTAAAAGTCTCATGACTATGACTTTGAAATTGTTTTAGTTTATTTACACAGTTTACAACAATTGTCCATACAGAGAAATAATCATATTTGAACATGAAACATGTAACCAGCACAACATTTGGGACCAAAAATACAAGGAAATAAAGACAAACCTCATTTTAACCAAACAAATGTTAACATTTTAGCTACGATTTCAATGTTTTATGTCAGATTACAGTTACACCAACACCTTAAATAACATTGAACTTCAGTATCTCTGTGTAAAAGGAAGGTTTCTGTATTTTGTTGCAGAGAAAATGGAAACGGACAATTTCCTACAGATTGTCTTAACTGTTGGGTTCAATGGACCTGGTGCGCTTTTGAAAAATATCTTTGTAGTGTATATTTAATCTTGTATAACACCTTAATTTGAATATCTGGTGCAATTTAACCAGCTCTCTCAGGTAAATGGAAAACAAAAACTATACAATAAAACCCACTTTACCTTGTTTTGTTGGATTGTAGTTATTATTTAGCTCTCCTCATAATGTCTTTGCATATTTACTGGGTCAACCGATGCAAAGGAAACTACAGAGTTAATAAATATGCAATATAAACCGTTAAAGTCACTGGAAATACTTTCCTCTTAAATAAAATAGCTGACAGGTGGTCTCGGTACACTTGTGTTTTTACAGCTGCTGCTTCAAGGCTGTGGTATAAAATGTCAAAAAAGCAATCTCACAAGGCTCCATTTTCAAACTCCATCAATAAAACATAACCTCACACGTGGGTAAGGATTACCCTAGGAGAATTTCTTTATAGAGCTTCAGAGCATTTGTTGATTTACAGGATGCCCAAACTGACACTTTTGATCTCATTGTGCACAAAAATTTTTATAAAGCTAAACAACTAAGAGTATGCGTGCGCAGCTTCAAATATATGTTGCAATGTGCTTGGTTAAAATGACTCACCTTAGTAAACCTGGGACCGTGTGACCATGATTGTGTCAAAACTTTATCTTGTGCTTCTGTTCGTGTTAAAGCTCAGGGGATTCCCGTCTCTTTAGTCGGGTAAAAAAAAGCCTGAAGCTCTAACTAAAACAGGGAATGAATACGACCACGTTCTTAGGCTCCACATTCATAATTTAGTTTTGGTTCGGTTCGCCCTCGTCGTCCAGCTGTGCTCTGCAAAAGATCAGATGAGCTGCAGAATGAGATCCTGGACAGTGTCCAGACCCTGGCAGGACTTCCTCTTGGCTTCCTCACAGTCGAGCTGGGCGGCGAGGAGGAACAGTTTCCTATCGTCGGTCACGGCATCCAGAGACAAGCCTTCGTGTAGTTCTGCCACACTCAGCGCGTCGACCTTGTCCTGTGGAGAAACATGTATAAAAAAACACAGATTTTAAAAAGCTCTAACTGAACGATGTTGTCGACTTTTGACAACTAAAACACAGTAGTAGAAAAATATAGATGTACACAATAAATAGAGCATGTGCAAATCAGTCATAGAAACTTTATGCAGGTTTTCTTAAATTATTAAAACTATGTCTATATTGGAAAAGTATGTAATTGGCCAAAAAACCCACACTGTTAGTAATGAGTAAGAATCAGTTACGTTTATTTATAAAGTTAAAACAAATCTAAAATTTTACCTCAACTCAATAATATGTGGTGTCCCATGGATACTTGTTAATAGTCGATAAATTTAGTTCATGATGAAATTTTATCTTGCAGCAATCAGTTCAGTTTAGCAAATCAATTTTTAACATGTAGGCTTAGTTTCAATGCCATATTATCATTACTACTTACAATATAAAATCAACATAAATTTTGCATTTGATCTGTAAAACAACCTAAAAATAACCATAAATGTATTCATACAATGGTTTTGTTGTTAGTTAGCATGCAGCTAGTGGCAAATGAGCAACCGGATCATTTTTGCTGTTAATATCCTAAAACGTGTTCTAAATACCATTCAGGGATATAATTTGTTTTACAAATGTCTACGTTTGGTAGCTTTGTTAACATTTATTGTTTTGCATTGTTGACTGTTAAAAAAAAAAAAGCTTGAAAACTTAAATAAGTAAAAAAAAAATCTGTAATAATGAAATCTTAGCGTTTAAATACCATTTTTGCCATTTTTGAGTTATTCTTATGAACTAAACAGGGCATTACTATGTAGAACATTATCTGGATATAAAAATACTTTCATTACAATAAAATCTAATTTGATTCTACTGTTAGTTTTTTTCTTTTTTACTAGCAGTTAATACCTTAAACTATTTTAAATCCTCTAATTTAATAAAATAGTAAAATGGTTTTTAGTCAATTGGTGGGTAACCTACGAGAAAAATTGCTAACATAAAAACATTCTGGTTCTAAACATAACTCGTTGAATTTTTCAATGGTGGTTGTTTTTCTACATGAACGCAATTATTGCATTGCAGCCGTCCTACACAGACCATCAAAGCCATTCTAGCCTCATTTCAGATTCATATTAACTACATCCTATTTAACACACTGCTTCTTTGTTTTTCCTTGCAACTTAACTGAAACGCAATGCGTTTAGTGCGCAACGGTGGATATTTATGTGCTACTTTCCAACATACTTGTATACTCAAAATATGTTGTTTCTTTTTGGTGCAGATTTTTAGCAGCTTGATAGATTTTTTTTGAATATTCAGTTTGAGTCGCCTAATTAATTTTCCAGATAAAAGCAGAGAAGAAACTGTGTGTGTTAAATTCGAACCTGTAAAAAATTGGTGACGCATTTCTCCCTGAGTTTCAACTGTGCATCATTATGAATCATTGTGCAGTTGGAGCTGAATTCATTTTCAGCTCATTATAATGTTGGTCTACAGCAGTTAGAGGATGAAAGATTTCTCTGATGTTAGATGTGATAAATATTCCTTCCTCCCGCCAGGAGTCATGCATAATTCCAAAAGTGGAGCACGGTGTGAAAAAATAGTGGAGGCGAAAAGTGTAGGCATTTTTATTTCAGGAATGGTGTTATTTCTGCAGGATAGCTATAGATGAATTTACATGCACCTGCGGGATTGGGTAATTTTACGTGACATTTCTAGCATTTACTGTGATTAATTGCTGTAGTTTCGTGTTGTAAAAGAAATTGCCAGGATGTAGTCTGGTTTGTCCTATTTTAAACTTGAAGTACAGATGGAATGATGAGACCCTGTCAACATAGAAACCACTGTCACTCCGACGTATAACCTCAAATGTCATATTTAACAAGCAATGCAATTGTGGGTTGCCTGTTCGTCCTTGTCTTCAAAAAGTCCTAAAAAAAATCTCAACTGGAGACTTTTTGCGCATGTCCTATACTTCATGTTTGACACCATTTACAGATCTAGGGGAGTAAAACTGATGTTTTGGGCTGTTCCATTTATCCATTTATACAAACAACCCTAATGTGAAGGCGGATGTTTAGAAACCAGAAGAGCCTACCAGTAACATTACTTCTATTTATTTAAAAAACAACTTGGCCTTGTGCCTTACCTGCTTGTTCGCCAAGACAACAACTGGAAGCTGTGGCTCCACTTTCAGGAGGCGGTGCAGTTCAGCCTTAGCCAATGGGAGCCGGCTCCTGTCTGACGAGTCCACCACGTACACCAGGATGTGCGTCCGTCTCAGGTAGTCCGACCAGTAAGGCCGCAGGTCCTCGCCACCGCCAACTGAGAAGAAAAAAACCTCTCAATGTTATGCGAACGACTTTCAGCTATGTTTTCCTGAAGTCCTTGATAAATCCAATCAGTCCGTTACACCACAAGCACTTTTCATTTTCTGCTAAAGAACATTTGAAGAAAAAACTGCTTATTCAGTTACTCAGGGTTTGCATTGATTTTGGCCTCCAATAATGTAAAAAATCTTGGAAGTCATTATTGCCTAATATACATACTTTTATATTAGCCAGGATACCATACTTTCCATTTGCATTATTTCAGTAAAGTGAAGAAATCACCTAATACAAAGTGTTTGAAATAGGACAAAAAGGGTAACACATATTGCTTTGATCAAAACAAATTTAAGAGCAGATAAAATCAGTGTGGAAAGCATTATGAAGCAATTTTTTGGGCTTCTGGATTCAAGTAGATCACAATGTGACATTGTTCACAAAACATGGAACAAGGGTGAACGTTCTCCAGGAGACACCGACTTATCAGAATTACTCCAAGAGTGAATCTCGGACTCATCCAAGAAAGCATAGAAGAACCAAGACCAATTTCTCATCAGTCAATGTTAATCGAGTAACAGAGACATTTTCAAGACTTCTGTAATCCGGTGAAAAACAGTGAGAGCAAATGGAGAAAATACTTGTTAGTTGTGAACGTTCCCAGCAGTATCTGGCCAACCTAGATTACTCCAAAAGCTTTGCAGTAACTCATGCAGGGGGTCAGAAAATACCTAAGAACCGTGTCTAAAAACGCCTCTGCATGGTCGGACAGAAATGCCGAAATCATTTCTGATAGTTGCAGCTACATGATGAAAATTGCATCCTTTTCTTCTCAGCATCTTGTCATCCACCTCTTCTTGTCACAACCCTTCCTGGCAAACCTGTCGTCCCCCTTTGTGATGGATCATAGCTGTGTCTGTTTATTGTGCTCTGACTACATTAATACCTATTTGCTCTGATTACTGAGCTTTCAGAAGCCGGATTTGATGGTCGATACTGTGAGAAAGTCTGTACATCTGTAGTTTATGAAAAGCATCTCGTAATCCATCTGCTGCCTCCGTAGAACCAGAGCGCTGACGTCCCCCTGGTCGGTTCTGGTGCAACAGAGCTGCTAACATCCCAACAACCTATTGTGATTCTCTATTATTTTTTTCGGGGGGGGGGCTTCTTATAACAGAAAATAAAATGAGATTTTCCAGCTGGTTTCCACTGTGCTGTGAATCAAGTCTCTATGTGGTCGAGGGTTCTCATATAACAACTTTTTCACTTACGATTCGATACGGCTCTTTTAGTCTTCAGTGTAGACCGATACCAATATCGACCTGATACAATATCAGCACGAATAATACAGACTTTTATTACTTTTGTAGAACAAAATGTTAAAAAAGGTGTGATTAAGTGATATTACCCAGAGAATAGTTAACAAAACTCTAAGAAAAACGGATCAATTTATTATTACAAATTAAGTTACATAAATATTAAACTTTCTTCCAAGAAAGACGATTCTACATTGAGTAAAATAAATGACGTGTTTTAAAATGGCAGCGTGGATCGAATGCTGAAACTGACAGTTTTTGGTTGGAGTGTTGATATCAGAGACTTAATATATTATGATATTCTTTTTTAAAATATTGATATTGGACCGATACTAATATCAAATAGGGACCACAATTTTGTCAAAACCACATGACGTAAACTGCAATGGTGGGAACTTGGCATGGCTTGTCTTTGGGACCTGGGAAGGTGTCTGGCGTATCGATTGCTTGGTTTTAGTACTGTTATGCTGGGCCTTTAACTCTGCAGCCATTACTAGCCTCCCTTAAAATCAGAGTTCATAAATAAACAATAAAAACGAAAAACTAGGAACAGTGGAAGGCATGTCAGAGGTCAAACGCAACACCAAAAACGCTGCTGAGAAAACAATGGTTGTCTCATTTATGAAAGGTTTGTGTCCTGTTGCTTGGAAAAACACAGAAAAACGAAGGTTTAGGACAGGCCTAGTCCAAGCCTGGACTCAAATGTGACAAATAGGTTATTAATGCTCAGAAACCCACGATTCACGCTAAAATAAAATAATTCAGCACCTAAATGTTAGTCAGCATTCCCCCACGCTGATGCTAAAGAGCAGTTATTAGATGGTTTCACCTAAATTTATAAATCTTAATTATCATTTAAACCTAGTTTTTAAATTAACTCTGGTCTAAAAACAAGACTCAGCTTTAAGAGGCTTTCCTCTGCTGTTTTTGTAAGCATCCTTCACACATTCCAGATACCAGTTTAATAAATAAATGGACGTTTTGACGAGCAGAATCAGATCAGCCTCCTCTAAACAAATTGGACAGAGATTTATTCCATTTTCATGCAAAGCCGAATGAGATCTGAGTTTCAATAGCGGAAGGGACGACATCCTCCTGCTTCACATTTCCACTCTGGGGAAATTGGTTTGCCGGTGGGAGGTTGTAAAGAAATTTCCTCTTTCTTTATTTAATATGTTGTTTTCCTAGAGCCTTAATACTTTAGTAATCTGCGTTTAATTGACTTCTGCTTTTCCTTTCTTGTCCTCGCAGATATTGTGGGTTCAATTGAGGACGCCTCATTTTAGTCCTCTGCAGCGCAGAGAATCGTTTTTTCTGAGTCACACGTTCACGTCGGCACATAGTGCTGACGTTCACAGACTCCCAGCGGTCAAACTGATCTCTACCCACACGCTGGCAGGCACGACTTTGGGGCCTTGCCAGTGAGCATCCATTAGAGGTAGTTGCTAGGAGACAGGGCAGTGATGCGGCGCGGGCCGATGTGATGTGGCAGCGGCACATACCTGCTCACTGGAGATGATGTGGAGCCTGGACGTGCGGCTCAGTGGGACGCTCCGCACGCCGCCTCCTCATTGAAATGCGCGCCTGCAGGCGCACACAGGATAACTGAGTCATTTGGCTGTGAAGGAGGCGGTGTGTGTGTGTGCGCGTGAGAACGAAGGCCTCCGCGGCAGTTTGGCGAAGCTTCTGGTTGCCCAGGGAGGCGATTAACGTCAGCCTCTGCTTATAAAAGTTCAGCTTGTTCCTGCTGAGGGCTGCGGCAGCGTGAGCTTCACTGCTGGACCTGCGAACAATCGACCCTCGTAGATGTTTAGAGGCTCTCCCAGCTGAAACCTGCTCTAACTTTATGTCTGTAGTTTAGATCCAAAGTTCACCAAGTCGAACTCTGACACATTCCCTGTTGATTGTTGCTTCCTCTGAGGTGATGTGTTAAAACCCGTTAACATGTTGCAGATAGCGACACATACTGTAAACTGTAATCTGGTTGCAAGTTTGACGCCTCAAAGGGAGTTTCTTATGCTTTCGTTTATGAAACGTTTTTAACCCAAACTCAGTCATCTTTGGAGATCTGTAGCTCAGCCACGCTTTCAAGTAGGAACACCAGTCAAACCTTTAGCTGATTTTATTTATCTTTGTCTCACTCTTTCACTCACTCCTCATCCTACATCTACAGGAATTATAGTCATTATTTCTCAAAATGCTCTAGAGTGTACAGATCCAACTTTCACAGTGTAGTTTCAAAATGTATAATTAACCTACTATAAAAATAACACTGCAGTCAACTAAGAACGTTACACTATAAGTTTTTTACCGTGCATCTTCTCTCTATGCACAGCAAAAGGTAGTTTCCTGTTTCCTTACTTAGATTCAGTGTAGTTCAGAGTGGACATCCATGTAATTATTTCAATACAGGCAGAGATTCCCTTAATGCCAAATTTTACTGCAAAATTGTCCAAATCCATCTGAGAAACGGTAAAATGTTAATGAGAAAGGGGAGAAAGTCCAGCCCCTACTTGTTTTTACACGGTAGCAACACGTTCAAAGCTTAAACAGGATCACGGAAGGTTTCATTGATTTGATTTTTGAAACCTTTTATGGTTTTCGTAGGATTACACTTTAAATTATATGATATTTTTACATGTATTTTACAAACCTCTCACAGTAGTTTGCTGGAATTTTTTTCCATTCTTCCCCACAGAACTGCCCTGCTCCTGCCTGCATTTGAAGGTTTTTCCACAAATTGTGTTATGGTAAAAGGTCACGAGTTTTTAATGGCTAAACAGACCTTATTGTCCTTCAGCCTCTCTGGAACATGTGTGGTATGATTAGGGTCGCTGGTGGACACAGTTGTAGCCAAGCTTTAACTAGCTTCAATGTTAACGTGTCCATACGATGTTGTTTTTGCATCTGTTTGATATCTACATAAGTCAAAAACCCTAACCAAGAAGAGACTGTGTTCTGGTGTGTAGCAGTAGTCAGAATATCCCAAGACTTTCCTTCTAATTTAATTAGTCAGAGCACAGAGAAATATGTTGCTTTCGGCTTTGTGACTTCTTCCTCACTGAGCTGTGCTTCAGCCCATGTATATAGAAGTAATTTTACTGTGGATAATGAAACGTTTTAATAAGCTTTGGCCAGCGTCTTTACATTGCAGAGTTTATATCCACCTCAACTTCAGTTGGTCCAAAATGCTGCAGCAAGAGTTCTGATGAAACTTAAAAAGAGCCATCATACCTGCCCTATTTTACCTTCCCTTCATTGGCTCCCAGTCAAACTTAGAATAGATTTTAAGATTCTTCTTTTGACATATAAAGCCCTCACTAATTAAGCTCCATCATATATCAGATTACTCCTTATGTCCCTGACAGAGCACTTCGCTCTCAGACTGCTGGTTTACTGGTGGTTCCTAGAATCTCTAAAATCACAATGGGAGGCAGATCTTTTAGTTATCAGTCTCCTCTCCTGTGGAACCAGCTTCCAGCTTTAGTCCGTGAGGCAGACACCCTGTCTAGTTTCAAATATAGGCTTCAAAACTTCCTGTTTGATAAATTTTATAGTTACAAAGAGGTAGAGAAGACAGCCTAATCCGGTTGGGGAGGAACTCAGTCTTGACAGACGGTGCTCCTTTGCTCTACCTTCTTCATGTCTCACAGACATGAAGACACGGTTATATCAGTTATTTCTATAGTTATGGTGCTATAGGCGTAGACTGCTGGAGGACAATCTAACCACTTGTCTCTCTGCTACTTTCTTCCTTTGTCCAATCTGCTTAGTTACCGTTATTTCAACCTTGTTAACCTTTTGTTTTCTCTTAGTGTTCTTCTCTCTATAGTAGCTACACCTGGTCTGGCGTTCTGTTAGCTGAGACAGCAGCTTTCCTATCTATTTTATTTTTCTGTCTCTTCAAACCCCCAGTCGGTCGTGGCAGATGGCTGCTTGTACTGAGCCTGGTTCTGCTGTTAAACGGGAGTTTTTCCTCTCCACTGTCGCTAAATGCATGCTCAATGTGAGGGATTGCTGTAAAGTCAACAACAACAGAAGCCTTTTTATCTGTCTACTGATTCCAGAGGAGTGAATGCTGCAAGTCAATAACTCGATGCAATCTTCTGGATTTTCTTTTTCAAACTGATTTGTAATCATGTATCTATGGTTTTAATTGATTTTCTTTTAAAGTTGCCTTTAGACAACATCTGTTGTAAATTGGCGCTATATAAATAAACTGATTCTTGATTCAAATCTAGGGATAGGGAACCCAAAGATGAACAAGACTCATAGATTTCTTCCGATTTTTTCGTGAAGGCACATAGGGAAGCCATGTTTTTTTAAGTTTGATTTTAAGATACCGGACATACACAGGTGTTCCTCTACATGACTTAGATGTTGTCAATTTACCTATTAGAAAGAATCTTAAAGAATTCTACCCGATGTCTTAAAATATTTCAGTCTAAGGAACTTAGCCTCTGACGCTTTAGTTTAACGAAGCTTATCGAGGCGATAACCTTCATTCAGGTAGCAGAGTTCCCTTAGAGACGCTGTGAACCGCCTACCAACCTGCCTCTGCATCGGCGCTACAGACACAATGCTCTGAGATTTGCCACCCCCCCCCCTTTCACAAATGAAAGAACTCATTATTTTATTTCCACGGACTTTCAGTACAGCCATATTTTTCCAGCTTTAAAAATACTGTTTGAGAATCAGACACGGCCTAACTGGTCCGGTTTCAGTCGCTGATCAAATAAAGGCGCCCTCTGTTCTGAACCGGGCGGTAATGTCTGCCTCTCATGCTCCTAAAACAGAAATCCACAAAGAACGGGATTAAAAGAGGCTTACTCTCCAGAAAGTTGAGCTGACAGCCGGGGGTGTCCCGGCTCATGAAGTTGAAGCCGCGGGTGGGCCGACACCGGCCCCATTTGGCCGCCGACTCCCCGGGGGTCAGACCCTTCAGCATGCTGCTCTTCCCGGCTCCGTCCAGGCCCAGAACCAGAACCTGCCGCTTCTCGCGCTCGTCTTCCTCCTGCAGAGAAATCGGATTGAACACGATGATTGTTGAACATCTATGGTTGTGTTGTGAAGAATGAGAAAATTGAGGACTTTCCAAATCACAGCAGAACAAAAACATCACCGAACATAAACACGTTGACGTCTGGCATGAGTTTATTTCTTTTTCTGACATAAAACAAAAAAGATTTGCTTTTATTCCTCCTGTCGTTTAAAGTTGATCACAAATTAGTAACATATCATGTCCTTTATTGGATTGTTTACACGTTTTTCAATAAATCCGCAAACTAATGGTCGCAGCGGCTACAGAATCAGGGGCTTTTAGATGATAGCCTGCTTAGTGAATGCAGCAGAAGATCCTTAAAATGTTAAAAGCTTCCCTGTGTTTGTGTTTCTGGTCGGGATCAGCGATAAAACCCAAACCCTGACTATGCAGAAACTTTGCCAAACCTGCTGAGGCTGCAGCGCTGCTTCCTCTATTTGCAAGGACTTTGTGCAAACATAGAAAAATAATACTAAAGTATATTTGCTTATACTGTATTGAAAGAAACTAACTGATATTAAAATTAGACTAAACTGATCTTGTTTTAGGTCAGACTGGTTTACCATTTACCTATTTGCTTAATAAATTAATAATTAGAGAAACTTTTCTAAATTCGTAAATTTACATACATTTACATACATACAATAGCATCAACATCATATCGGTACCAGCATGAGAAGTAACACTTGGCCGATATTTAGTTCCTTCTTATTGCTGTTTGCGTCAATAACAGTTTGAATGATGCCGAGATTGTGGAGTGTTTCACCCAAGCATACATGCAAACTTGAATGTGCAATTCCAGATGTTGAAACCGTATACAAATATACAAATATAATATCGGTTATCGGCTCAACTTCTTTTTTCCATTGGTGCATCTCTAATCATTAATAAATCAGAAACTAGTCACTTCTGTTATTATGCAATATGTCATCATCATAAAGAGTTATCATCACCATCAATAATATTATAGATCATTGGTTTTTCTTTTTTCTTAATAAAATCCTCCTCAGAATCCCGACCAGATGTTTTTGTTCCTCTCCTCCTGCCTCCTCCTCCCCCTCTTCCTCATCACCATTGCCCCCCTCTGTTCCCAGCTGGATCACGCAGGGATCAGGGTTCTGCCTCTGCGGTTCTGACCCAGCGGGACTCTCACCTCTGAGATGCTGCGGTACGCCGCGTGCGGGTCCCAGACTCTCCGCCGGTAGAAGTAGTTGAGGGCGATGAAGAGCGCGGAGCCGAGCGCTGCCACGGCTGCGGTCAGCGCCACCGACAGGTTCCTGAGGAGAACCATGAGAACCGGCGGAACCAGAACCGGCCGTCCGCTCGCCTCGGCCGCTCACGCGCTACATGTGACAGCGCGCGCTCTCCGCTTGTTTAGGTTTCGAGGCGGGCGCGCGTGAGAAGGCTGGCACGCGGCAAGGCGGCGAGTTCAAGTTCTGCTCGGAAACGGCGGGTGTTCTCCTGGAGACACCTGGGATCAAGCGTTCCGGTAGCCTCAGATTATAATCCCGGAATCAACCACCATCAATCTTGTAAAATTAAGATTAGGACATAGAAACCTTGAGAAAAATAAGCAAAAAAGTCTTTAAAAAAAAACTGATTTGTTTTCTTGACTAATTCATTGCACTTGAATATTTTCCAGATTTATTCGTTATTTCTACTTGTAAAATAAATTCTATGTTATGGTTTTGAAATGTTTTATTTTTAACTAAGTCAAGACTTAATTAATAAAAAGAGAGAAATCACATTCAACCAAGTCTTGAGCACATCTATCCAATACAAGCCAAACAATGTTACAGTTTAAGATTGGATTCTATGGGTTTCAAAAGTTATTTAAACGAGGAAAAAACTCCATGTAGGTACCAGTTAGCCAGAAGATGAACACATTCAAACATCTTAGGTATAAAATGTGGATAATGTATCACAGATTGTTAAGTGGAAGGAAAAGGTGTAGTCCAGCAATAGGGATAAGTAAAGCCTAGAGAAGATTGTCCAAAACCACAGGCGTAACCCGTGCAGCTGCATCGGGGCCCAGGGGCCATCAGGGGCCCATGAATGGGGAGCACAGAGCGAGTCCGTGGAGATGCGCAAAAGGAGAGTGAAACGCCAACTGGGTGGACTGTGTGAAGATGAGAGACTTGGTGATGGTGAAAGCTTTTCCAAAGCAAATGTCTTCAATGACAGCCTGGACATTATTGTCGGCCAGCTTTTCACAGGGGTTCATTCCTGTGCGTGAAACTAACGCCGTGTTCCGACACCGTCCACCCGGGAGAGCACACACACACACAGAAGATACCAGTCCTACACAAACCAAACGCCTGGACTAATGTGGAAGTTTCCTACAGGACATGAGTGCAGCACAGGTATCACCAGGCAGATAAGAGGGTCGTCAGTTTCATTTGTTTCTTTATTTATGGTGAATTCAATTAAAAATCTGTGATCAGAGGCTGCTCAGATTGAATTGGTCTACCTGCTGGCGGTGAGCGCCATCTAAAGGCAGCTTTACACTTCTCACAAAACTCATTTCAGTTCTGTCTGACTTGTTTAGTTATTTTCATGCGAAACTGAAGAAAATCTGCTATAATGTTTAACTTTGTGTTCCAGTGATGAGCAAACATAAATATATTTTTTAAGTTTTGCGCCTTCTTTAAATTTCAGTAACCACCCCCAAAAAAAATAGAAATGTGGGTTCAAATTAAATCTTAGTCAGAATGAATTCTTTATGCTATCGTAAGAATTTTGCTTTATGAAGCTGATTTCGACCTGATTTTCTTCTCTACGGTGAACTTTGTGTTGACAAAGTCTTGTCTGGTGAATGTGTGCAAAGCTAGAGATGTGAGTATGTTTTCACTCAGCAGGGGGCGCTGTTGACCTGAAGATTTAAGCATACAGATGTGAGAACCTCTGGACTGTGAGGTTAAAGAAGGAGAACCTGCCTGATGGGAGCCAGTGAAATGATCAATAAAAGGTGATCAGTATCCAACAGCCATGTTAAGAAACTATTAAGGCTGTTGCATTTCATCATAGATATTTTCTATTGTAGAAAGTGTAATCATTTCTGGTATCTTATTCTTTTTTTTGTTATTTTGGTTTAGCTTGTTGTTGTTTTATTTTACTTTAAGCATTGCTGCAGTGCCTATTTGAAACTTGAAGAGGTTTGAGGAACTGAATACCTGATCTGCTGCAGCGTTTGAGTAAAAGCAAGGCTTTTGTCAGTTTTCTGCTATGAGTCGTAAACAGCAACAATAAAGCTGTAACGTAGTTTCCAGAATATCGGACATCCACCGTTTAAGAAGAAGAAAGATTTTTGTAACTGTAAAGAATTAGGACAGGTTTCAAACCTCTTAGAAATGGACCTAACATTTACCCTGGATAAATGATACTTTAACTAATAAAGCCAATATTCTATAGTTGCCTCGTTTGATAGGAGGCAACTATAGAAGCAGTCCTCCTTCTCCAGCAAGAATATGAAAACATGGTTTAAGTTTGCAAAGTTTCATTTAAATCAACTTTAAAATTTGACCAACATCACGATGTTTGTAAATAAAATATTAAGAGATGAAAAAAAAGCCTTTTAAGTTGTTAAAGTAGTTCTTTTATTAATTCCAAGTAGTATATTCACATTTGTTACAAGTTTCTGAGTAAAGAAAGATTTTTTTTTTTTGAAAAGAAATAAAACGATTACTCTTAAAAAGACAATTTCATACACTAATACCTGCTCTTTATTGCTACAGTATAATATTGCTGTACATGTTTGTGTAAATAAGTTATTGCCAATAATATAGTATGAATTAAAACTATTTCTTTCTTAATTGCTAAGATTATTGGGAAAAACAAACAAAGCAAAAAAGAAAAAAAAGCTTTGGCTGATCTTTTAGTTTCACTTTCAAATCAAAAATACTTTCTATATTAAAACCACATAAAACAAATAAAAAATTCAATAAAACCAAAAAAACTCAGTTATGAAATAAGACTGTTTTTGTCTATGTAAATGAATGGTTTTTCCCCTTTTTAAAATAGGACCTTATAAAACGTACCAATTTACATGTTTTTTGTATATAATATTGTAATAACGCAAATAGACAGGTCTTGTTATTTAAATCTTTTCTCCATAGTTTGTGTTATTGATTAAAATTTAATTTATCTTAAATTTTTTTTTTTAAAAGACAGTCTTTTTATGAATGAATAGTAAACAAATCATGATAAGATCCAGGCTACAACGCTGGCATTGTTGACCGGATGTTTTTTGTGACACGCTATCTTAATCAACAGGTGTTTTATTTTGAAACCGGAAGTCTCCGGCACTGACTAGCGTTAGCTTGGTTGCAGCGGAATGAAGTGATCCCGACTGAGAGAGAGCGAGACTTAACCGCCACCGCTTCTGTCGGTTTTACACCGGGGTTCGTGTGGAGACATCGGCCGGACGAGCGGGAAAGTTCTCGGTTGGATTTTTTTCTGGACCGAAATCGCCGTGGAGACACTTGGTGGTCGTTAGTGAGACGTTCGGAGCGGCTGAGCGGCGGTCCCGTCCCCCCCCCTCCCTACCGCTGGCTGCCTGCTAGCCTCGGATAACGCGGATCAACATGGTGGCCTGTTGGTGAGCAGAGCTGGGGACCTCTGAGAAGGAGACAGACTCCAGAGTTGCTACTTCGAGCGGCGGGACACACGGAGGCCTCTCGGGTCACCTCGACGGATTTAGGTTCTCGTTTGCGGGAATTTCCTAGCGGGACTAACGGCGGTTTTGTGGCCGTTAATAGAGCGCGTTGTGCGGCGCGTGGATGAAAAAGTTCCCACCGGAGCGCCTGGAAGTTTCTCCACAACTTTTAAGAACATACACAGACAAAAACAATAATAATTAGAGTTTATTTAGTCTGTTTTATTATTATTATTATTGTTTAAATGACGGATGCTGGTTATTCGGGGAGCAAGTGCAACTCCATCCTCAAAGGTTCTCCTAATTAATTAGGATCTATTATTCTGGATTATGGCCTAATCCGAGCAGCGGCAAACCCGCGGATTTTTGGAGGAAAAAAGTTCACGTTTTTTTTGTGCTGCTGATGATGAAGACAGAGAAAAGTGATGGTCCCCCCGCGTAATGATTCCGCCTAGAAAGGAGCTAATTACATGGAGACTCGTCTGACATGCCGAGGAAGGAGTTGCCATTACCACACGGTTGGGAGGAAGCCAGAGACTTTGATGGGAAACTGTACTACATCGACCACATTAACCAGTGCACCAGCTGGATCGACCCCAGGGACAGGTAGGACAGGTGTTTCTGACCTTTGACCCCGGAGAGCCCTGAGAAAATGACCTGAATCTGTCTGCACCAAACCTAGCTTCTCTTTCGAATTGCTTCTTGAAACATGTTTTTTTTTTTAAGTGTGCTCATAAATGACAAACAAATATTGAAGGTTTTAAGCATAAATCTATTTTATTGAGTATAAAAGGTTTGTATTTGTCATATCCTTCCCTAATCATCCCTCGTTTGTCATATTGTGTAGAAATATGAGGGAATTACACAAAAAAGGGCAAAATATTGGTAATAAAGTTGGTAATGGTGAAAGACCAACAGTTTATTTATCCAAATTAAATCTTTAAACTGATATGACATTAATAATATTATAAATATTTCCCAAGGTAATACATCAACAATATCCCTGATTGCATAAATAACTTCTTTAAATTCTTTCTTATTAAAGGTGTCATTGGTGTAATGTTATGTGCCGGACATTTTTATATCTTCAAAAAGCCATTTAAGAATCATATTCTAAGTATTTACCAGAAATTTCAGCAAATGTACCAATATTTTTAACTTTCTAACGTCTGAAATCCTTCAGAATCGTAAGCTGATTTCCTTGTAATGATTTATTTACAGGCGAGACTTTTTCTCCTCCCGTCACTACCGGCGTTTCCTCTTTGTCTGCTTTTCTGTTTGCTGATTAGCCGGCGGAGAGTTTCATCAGCAATTAGCCACCGTCGGTATTCCATCTTCCTTTACAGAAAGATCATTTCCCATTGGCAGACGGCTTTCATCGTTGAGGCATCAACATTCTGTCATTTCTCTGTATTTAAAAGCGTCCTTTAACAGTTAACAGGGTTTCTATTGTACTTCTGATATGTTTAGACAGTTTCATGCGTATAATGTTATCTACACAGGTCTGGTCTCTATTTACCTCGGATCTCTCCAGTCCATCACAGACACTTAAACCTGAGGGCGACTTGGAGCGATTAAGGAACTTAAGTCTCACATTTTACTTTTGTTTTTTTTTACTGTGAGAGGAAGCCGGAGTACCTAGAGAAAACACAGGTGTGCAATAGGAGTACATGCAAACTCAATGCAGGAGGAAACCCCAGGCCGGAGTTTGAACCCACCAATATTTAGCTGCAAGGCATTAAGATGGAGCAATAATTAAGAACCTAAGATAAAAGCCTCCAACTATGAAGATTTTTAATGACTCCCAATTTTCTGCATAGTTTTAAAATAAGGTAAATTTGTGACCGATTTGAGAGTTTGAGCCGATATCCCATAATAACGTTGTTGTAGTCAATGACGTATATCGTTTTTAACATCTTGATTAAAAATCATACCAATGATATTGTCTTTATGGTTCAGAAAAACATACCATAATCCTGACCTCCAATGTTGTATTAGTTTTTACTAAACAAAACAATAAATATTGGATGCTCAAATCAGCCCAGTTTTACTCGTCCAACCAGGTACCGACGTCTTAAAACATGACAAACATCGGACGATGCCGATATTGATGCCGATATATCTAGCGGCCCTAATCTGTGATGAATAATTTTGAGAGATTTTTCTTAGTTCATCATTTTTCTGGTAGTTAACGAACTACAACTTTCAGAATTGTTTAAGTGCCGTTGGCAGTAAAAGCAGGTTCACAGATAAATAAATAAAAATGTAAGAAAACAGAATGAAATGAAGTGAATATTCCACATGTGTAAACATAGCAGAAAAAGTCAGAGTGGTGTGTTTCCAATCTGCAACTCTTAGTGGATCAATATAAGGAAATGGATTGTGCATTTTCCTCAGTGTATTGCGGCCAGTTCAACAGAGGGGCATCTGGAAATACAATTATTTAAACCCTAAACAAACAAGGATTAGGAAAAAGAAAAACATAAGTCATGGTAAAGAGATAACTGGAAAATAAATGAAACGACTTTAGAGATACGAGAGCTTAAGTTAAAAGTCGCAGCCAGTTCCTGTTTGTAAATGAGAAGTTCAGGAGGACGAGGTTGTGATATTTTGATTAATAAAACTGGCATTAACCACAGCAGCTACTTTCAGATCCATACGCACAAAAAAAGGTAGTTTCAAATCAAAAAGTTTGATCTCATCTGCTGGATCAGAGCAGAACAAAAGAAGCTGATCATGAGACCGGCCCCTGTTGACCGTTGACAGAATAAAGAAGGCAAATAAAAATGGCAAGAGCGACAGCGTTGGGCTTCTAGTTGGCGCTGGAGTGCTGTCGTCTGATGTGGAGGGAGAAACATGTTTAAACTTGTTATGAGTTTCAAAACACCAGCTGACCGATTTAATTGGTGAATATTGGGCCAGTCAGCATCACTGATTTGAATCCCTTTAGAATGCTGGGAGTTTGGTCTCTTTTTACAGAAAATAGGTCAAACACCTAAAACGACGCTCAGCTGGTTTTCCTCTGTTAACAGCTTGTGTTCTAAAGCTCCCGTCATTTGTTAGTTGCTTAAAATCAGGAGGGAATGTCGCTGAGGTTCATCTAATGCTAGTTTTGATATTTTCCCTAGATTACTTAAAAAATATATATATTTAAAGTTTGGTTGATATATTGTTTGCTCGTTAAAATTGTCGTTTTGATGAGGTGTTGTAAAGACAATGCAAACTAGTTGTATAGTACATTCAGATTAAAAGGTGAAATTTGAGTCCATAAACTAAAAATGGACGAACAAAAAAATACCTATTTCTCACTACTTATAAGCTTTCAATACTTAGAGCCTCCATGTTTTCTTAAAGACTGTTATTCTTTGAGTTACTTATGATGCGCAACTTATCTACTAACTAGATGAATAAGCACGATCTATCGAATATATCGTCATCATGATATTAGTGTTGCACAATCAATGTCGCAAAAAACAACAACCTTTTGAGGTTTGCAGTTCGCCAATATATATCATGTTCTCTAAAAATGTTGCCTGCTAATCAAATATTTAGCCTGTTGGACAGTTTCACTTCAGGAGGTGAACAAATGCTGTTCCTGAACAGATCTGTTACTTTCAATGAGACGAGGAGACTGGACTTCTTTAGGAAACCTTTTTTACTGGCGAAACTTTGATAGTATGAGTTACAAATGCTTTATGTTCGCTCTGGGATAAATGGTCATTTTAAAATGACTGCAAACTCTTGGAGAATAAATCACTTTCCCTCTGTTTTAAAAATGCAACTCTTTGTTTTGACACATGGAAAGGTCCCTGGTACGACGGCAGCATGCTGGCCTGCCTTCGCTCGCTCCTTTTTGTAATAACAGCATTTGCTGTCCGTCCGTCAGAATGAGGTTTCTCTTCGTTCGGGGTCGCTTGCAGCTCAGATACAGCAGAGGGTAAAAAAACAAAACAAAAAAAAATCTCTGGCTGAGCAACAAACACGCATTCCTGAAACACTCGCCGGCCAAAGGCTCGATTCATCTGGAGTCCCTTTCACCGCCTGCCAAGGTGCGCGGGGTCAAAGTGCAACAGGAGGCCCAGCGGACTGTTAGTCAGGATCAGGTTTTTAATACCTAACCAGGACTCTGCTGTCCTTAAACAAACTATAACAGGTTCTAGTTCTGGAGCTGTTCTCCTGAGTTACTCCTCGCTGTGATATCATAAATGTTAAATCTCTCGGGTTTGTTCTCAAGCCCCGATTTCTCGCCCTCATTTCAAGTGTTTTCATCTTTTTACTCGGCTGCCAAGTGTTTGTGATGTAAATGCCCTAATTAGACTTATCTCTCTCCTCTGGTATTATAGCAAAGTTGCTACTTTGGAGCTCAGGCGCGCGTTTTCAAAACGTCCGAAATTAGGGATGGAGGCAGATTACTGAAAAACGCCACCGGGTTTTGCGTTTCAAAAACAATGCGGGTTGTTTTCTTATAGGCCGTCCTGGAGGATCCTGTCTTTGTAACAAGGTTACAACAGCATCCTGTAAAAATGTTTGTGGACGTAATGCTGTGGTTTGCTTCACCATTACATGAGTGCAGATAAAGACTAAAAAGGTACACCCAGATGCATTATAGAAAACACGCGACTGGAATGTTAACAGGACGGAAATTAGGCAAAGGAAATCACAATATACACCGTAATGGTTTCTTTTTGTAAATATTCTTTGCTTGTCATAAAAAATTTGACCTTTGAGGGGGACAATAAAGTTTTTATCTCACTCAAAAATCTAATCTAACAACATCGAAGCTATTGAACAGCTGCCGGGGTTTGAGCGTAGAAGCCGTTAAAACATCTTAAAATGTCTGGTTTTGATGCTTTGGCTGGTCAGAGTTGACTGGCTGAACATTGATGGCTATAATTTGGAAAGTAAGACTCAACAGTTTAGTTTTTTTTAGAGGAAAGGCTGCAGTTTTATCCACATTACCGATTTTTTGTGAAATTAAAACGACTCGCACCAGAGTTTTTATTAAACAGTTATTACATGTTCTTCTAAGCCTTTATTGGCCTTAAAACAATGGAAACATTAACATTGGAATAAACTTTAAGGCTCTCTGCTTTTTATAAAAGCAGAGAATAATTCATTCTTGTTGTTTCCATGAGATTTGGAAGAGGCTTGCTGGGAAACGCTGGCGTCTGTTAACAGTGTCAGGGCGAAGAGACATATGGCATGTTCACCAACATGCGGAAAACCCGACACGTCAGCAAAAATCTACGATAGTAGTGATGCTTCCATTTCGTTTGGTGTTTGAAGTATTTAAATAGGCTGCAATTAGCGAGTTAATTATTAGTTCTTAATCTGAGCAATTACTGTATAATTATATGAACCGCATCGGTGCGTAGAAATCAAACTGTCTGTCTTGTACTCTCCACACAGAATCGCTCTGGGCGTTTCTGTCAGCTGTTAAATCGTGGCGATCCCTGCTTTTTCACACTCAGCTCCTCTATGATTTGTCTTAGTCACAAATTTGCTGCTGTGGAATGAAGGGAAAGCAGCAGCTCAGATTTCTGGAATATTTTCCTCCCTGGTGAATTTAGGTGTACTTACGGGAAGAATGCAACATGTTTGACCAGTTTTTTTTTCTTCTGTTCACTTGTGGAAGGAAAAAAAAACAAACAAACTGATGTGCTTAAAGGAGATGTTTCGAAATGTTGGCCTGACGATCGTTTGTTGGGGTTTCAACCAAAGCGGCCCTCTGATCGTTGCCTATATTTACCGGCGAGGGGAACACGAGCGAGACCCAGAAGTGAGCTTCTGGTTTGTCTGCTGAAAACCCTCCCAATGCTGTCTGCCCTCAGGAATGAAGATTGACCGCCCGTCACAGACGTCCTGTAGGGTTGGTCCTAAACACCCAGCAGATCTAATGGCAGCTCTGCAAAGCTTCATTCATTCATTCATTCATTCTGATTTTGTTTTATTCATCTCAACAAATGTTTGAAATGAAAACAGAGGCGCCTTTGATTAATGATTAAAACGCCGTTTTCATCTCGCTTGAAATCTTAGATAAATCCTAAAGAGGTGAACAAACCTCGCCTCTGACCTAGAAATTCCAAATCCCGCTCCAGGGTGCCGTCAGGCGAAAGGAATGCCGTCCCTGATAAGACTCAGCAGAAAGGCTACGGCAGGTCGCCGTCTGTTTTTTTTTTTTTTTTTTTTTTTTGATCGGAAAGCCAGTTAAT
>JAVLVB010000290.1:297304-346981 GCA_032876305.1 Orestias chungarensis
TGTGTGTGTGTGTGTGTGTGTGTGTGTGTGTGTGTGTGATAGATAAGCTGCAGCCTTTCATGCTGAACTCTGAAGGCCGAGTTTTCTGTTTCATTAATTGGTTCACAGAAGCAAAGGAATGCAAACCCAGTGCAGCGTCATTAAAACTGACCGGTTTGAAGAGGAGCAGTGGAAAATATCGGCCCATGCAGATGAAGTTAGGGTGTCGTTTCAAACTTTTAAACACATTAAAAATCTGGACATTTGGTTGTAGGCATTCTCAGTTTTCTTATGTAACGGAATTTTACGACACATGTTGTCCGGAGTTTGGTGACATACATCATTAAGTCTTTCCTCAAATTCCTGATTGGATTTAGGTCTGGACTTTGTTTATCTATCTCTGTTGTAAAAACGCTAACAGCACGATGGAGATGCTCTCCATCTCTTGGTTCTTCCTTAAAGAAAACATGAATTAGACGTGTTTTTTTCACTCGCTGGTTTAGAGTAAATGAACCAGGCCCCCATTTGTATGATACGTTTAGAACCGTGACACACCTGCTTGTCGGATGGCTTCCCTGTACTGTCGAGAATGCTTTTGTCACAGTTTTATTACAGGAATCTTGCTCACATGCGAATTTGAATCGTGATTACCAAATACCGAATCAATGTTAAGTACCAGAGGTGAACCTGTTGAACGTCTGGATGCGGTTTTTTGGCATGAGAGCGAGTCGGGATAACAGACTTGGACATCCGGCCTGGCAAGCAGCTTAACTGAGGGCTGGCTGAAGGGGTTCACTTTCCATTATTCATTGATGAAAAAAGGAGCCGGTTTAGTGCGGCTCTACAGGATGGGCTTGTTGAATGTTAAGATGGCTCACTCTGGTTCTGATGGGGAAGAGAGGACGCGTTCTCTGCTGGCTGAAAAAAACCAGCAAAGGAAAACCAGTCTGAAATAGGTTTGGTTCCATTAATTAAGACTTCAAGCCAATGAGGCCAACTCATCTTTGAACTGTAGTTCTTCTGGCAAATACGATTTTTACCAAAGGACCCCAGTTTTCAAAATCAGAATATCTGTCCTTTGTTTATTTTTACGGTTTAAACCTTAATTTCAACAAAAAGATTAACCCAGTTGAGACTTAAAACGCAGCTTAAAAGCTCCACGTCAAAAACCCAACGTTAGACAGACTGACTAGTAGTTCATTGTTAAAACTTAATTTCAACCTAAATTAAATAAACCTAATGCCAAAAAACAAACAAAAAAAACCCCACCCTCCTCCGCAACGTAACACGGTGGTAGCAGCATCATTCTTTACACTTGCAGAGCTTAACTGTCTGCAGTTCAGAGGTTTAGATCACACTGCATTCATTTGGGCAGACGGCCTAGTCAAAGGCCAAGACTTAAACCTCACAGAAAATCTCTGGCAACACAAAATGTGAATATTCAGACACTCTTTAGTTAGTTTGGAGAATTCACAAGAGATGGGGAGTCTGAGTGTTTGGTTCTGATCCCTGCAGGCAGACGAAGCCTCTGACGTTCGCCGATTGCATCGGAGATGAGCTGCCCGTGGGCTGGGAGGAGGCGTTCGACCCTGTGGTCGGAGCGTACTATGTCGACCACAACACCAGTGAGTCGCTGCCCGACACACCCACACATGCATGCACACACACACACAGACACAAACGTCTGTCTCCGTTAAAGCTGGAGCTGCTCGTCTGATTCCCCCCCAGAGCGTACACAGGTGGAGGACCCGCGGGCCCAGTGGCAGCAGGAGCAAGAGGCCATGCTGCGGGACTACCTGGCGGTGGCGCGCGACGCGCTCAGCGCCCAGCAGGAGATCTACCAGGTAAAGGAGCAGAGGCTGCAGCTCGCTCAGCAGGAGTACCAGCAGCTCAGCGACGCGTGGAGGGACCGCTCCACGTCGCAGACCAGCCGTGAGTCCCACCGGATCATCAACTTAGTTTCACAGAAACGTTTCGTCTTCTGTGTCAGATGTTCTCTTCACGCCTTAGTGAAACTTTTATATTTCAGTTTGAACGATTGAAAGATGATGACAGAAAAAACGTATAAAGCCTGAGAGATCATTACTAATAAATTTAATACATCCTTTTTTGCTATATTGTTTTTTTTCTGGGGTTTTTTGTGTCCCGCATAATTTATTAGTAAAGTTTTTGTTGATAAATATATTTTTTTGTATTAAATATGTTTTAATCTGTTACGTACACTTATTAACCTCATTATTTCTTTTACTTTTAAATTTTTCTTTTGATGATTATTTATTTCAATTTGTGCCCATCAATGATTACAATATTTGTCTCTACTTTGCTTTTAATTTCTATTTTTCAGTTTTATATTTCCAATCATGTATTTTCCAACTTTTGTCTAAAATGTTGGGGTTTTTTCATTTGTAGATTTTCATTGTAGTTTTCTTTATTGTAAATAATTAATCCATACCAGTTTTTTATGCTTTATCTTAAACATAAACAGACAGTGGATCTTTAACTCTGCTCTTTTCGCCCTACAGTCAATTCCAGGTCGTCTTCTTCCAGCAAATACGACCCAGAGATCCTCAAAGCGGAAATCGCCACAGCCAAAAGTCGAGTGAGTGACAATTTTGACGTTTAGTGAACTGGAGGACGTAGGTTGTTGTTGGTCTGATTTGGACATAATCATATCTTGGTGGATCAAACGTTTGGGTCATCAGAGGTGTGATTCAGATGGAAGGAAGGATTTTCCATCTTTAACGGGTTTCTTCTGCCTCAGGTGAACAAGCTTAAGCGTGATCTGGCCTGCATGAGGCAGGAGCTGCAGTACAAAGAGCAAGGCTTCGAGACGCTCAGACAGTAAGTGTTCTCAAAGCTTTACGGCCACATCAGTTTTTTTTTATATGATATGTAAATCTATTTATTTTACTGGTTTGTTTGTTGTTATTCTCTCTGATCTCCTGGTTCTGGATCAGATCAGTTTCAGTGTTTCGTCTTTGTTGTTTAGAGTTGATCAAACTCTGATCAGACGCTCTTATTTTTTAGCAGCTTTGTCACTTCTTTGCTCCATCATGCTGGGAAATTAACAGATCCTCTCTAGATTCCTGGATTTTTCCTTGAAGGTCGTTTAGATCCAGCTTTTTATTTTATTGTTGAAACAACTGGGTCCAGATCGAGTCCAAAACATGGTGCTGTCCTGTTTTAATTGTCTTCTGTTCTCTGAATATCCCAAAAACCCTTTTATTGTTCGTATTTGTACTTTGGTTTTATCTGTTTTTTATTTCCATTTGTTTCATTCACCCGATTTCATGAATATCAGTAATTCACAAACGCGTTCTCTTACAACAGTTAATGTAAACTAGTGAAAACTGAGCAGCAAAAATAAAAAATCTCGTATAAACCTGCCTGTTTTTCAGTGATTAAAAAATAAGTCATAACCGTTTACAGTTCAACTCACCAACAACATAAATAGCAAACAGCAGCTTTCTCCTCTTTATAAATTTAAATGTGTTGGAGACTTAATCATTTTGTCTTTATGAACTGTTTTGAATATCTTTTATAGAAATTCAATTCATAGATAATGTTTTACAGTTTTACTCCAGGCACTGAAATTTACTTCCTACAGACTCCCAGAGATGCTTTGGGTGTTTTTCCTGAACCTAAGTTGCTATTTTTCCAGTGTTTATTACGTTCTGCACCGGTGGCAACACGATTCCATAGCTTCTTCTATTATTAACTTTCTTAACTCAATTCACTTTAATTTAAAATTAACTTGATGTAATTTTATACATCAATTCATGGCCTTTGACTAGGCCGTTCTGACCAATGAAGGCGGTTAGATCTAAACCTCTGTAATTATATACATTAAAATATGTGGTTGTAATGGTGAAAAGTTGAAGTTATTTTGCTTTTAAAATCCCAGGGGCACCATGCAGCTCAGAGCAGGTGCAACATATCTAGTCTCCAGGTCTAAACCCTGTTTTCATCTGTTCAATTCCCGGCTCTGATTCATGTCTTCGTCTTTTGTCTCTTCTACCTATCCAGCTACTGTTGCATAAAAACTCCAACTGCCACAAAAACCCCCCAAAACAACAAAAATTTCCTATATAAAGAAAATAGATATATACAGAGACTGTTTCTTGTTTCCGTCCACCTCCTCTGACTTCTGCCGCAGTAAAAGCATACTTTCACTCGTTGGATTTTGCCCCTGGCACGTGTTCGTAAGCCCTAGCAAGGTGTGAAAACGTCCCCGAGCCAACTCAGGTGACCTCCCGCTTATCTGCCGTATTATTGCTTCAGGGTTATCACACATTCCAGCCGACCATTAAACAGTAAAACGCCACCATAAACGCACGAACAGAGCCGCGGTTCACAGAGGAAACACCTCGCCTTCGTGACCTCCGACTTTTGCACAAACGCCCCAGAAGTCGTTTTAAAAGCAGTGCAGCGTCTCTTTTTTTTCTCCTTTCTCTTTCATTTGTGAGTTCTGTTGGACGTGGAATGGAGGAGGAATGCCGCGCGGTTCGCCTTGCCTCTCGCAGCACAGCGAGCGTGTCAGCGGGATTAAAGAGCAGGCAGTCGGACGGCATTCCTTCACGCCGCAGCCGTCTGACGGCGTGCTCTGACCAATCGCCATGTGAAGAAGTGGGACGCCGCGGGAGAGTTGTAACTTCTTGGGGGGGGGGGCACATACATACACACATCACTTTACCTATAATAAAATAACAGAGAACATTTGTCAATTTATAATTAATTTTTTTGTAAGTTTTTGTAAACCCCCAAAAAAGAGAGATTTATCTGATGCAGCTTTCAGGTTGACGTCAAGTGGGATTAGTTGTTCCCTGTTACAGCCCAGCACCTCCCTCCCTCACTTCCCCATTCTTTTCTTTCTTTCTTTCTCTTTTTTTGTTTTCTCCCTCGCTGTGTCTCTCATTCAGCCCAACGCTCCCGCCCCTCTTCCCTCTCGGAAGAATGTGGACGGGCTGGTTATTCAGATGAACGCATGACTTGTTTGTGTCTCGCTCTGCGTAGCCGCCGCGGCCCTCATTCTTTCTTCAGATAGCTCGTCTAATGCAAATTGTTCTCCTCAGGCTGCGTAAAAATACCAATTTATAAGCCCTAAAGCTAAAACATGCACAAGCAGACAGTAACTTTAAATATAAACACACATGTACAAAAAAAAATTAAAGAAAATACTCCTTTGTTTTTTTACAAAACTAGTCAGTCAGTGAATTTCTACAAAATAATGAAACATTTATGAAACAAAAAATAGGTTATCGTGTTAATATTTACACCCGTAAACATCTGGACACCGGAGTTTTCCTCCATTCTTCCTGTTAAACCATTCAAACAGCAATGTTGAACTCCTGCCACAGATTCTCTATCGGGTTGAGGTCTGGGCTTTGTCTAGGCCAATTCACAACATCCACTTAGGCCCCATGAGACCAAAGAGCTTTCCTTCTCTTGACCAGAAAGTTTCATACGTCCCTTTTGGCAGACTGTCGTCGAGCCTTGATATGAGTTTTCTTCAACAGAGGTTTTCTCAGCGCCAGTCTCCCATAAAGCTTTGACTGATGAAGACCCTGGGCAAAAGTTGCTGTCTGCAGAGTCTCTCCTGTCTCAGATGCTGACGCTGTAGCTCCTTCCGTGTGGTCATGGTGGCCTGCTAACCTTTCTCAATGGTCTCCATTTTGCACACTCAATCGGTTTGCAAGTACAGTCTGACCTATCCAGATTGGTACATTTGTCGTTTTACTTTTATTTCTTTATGATGAATTTAACTGAGCTCCAGATGATAAGAGTGTTTTTGGGAGTTTCACTCTTCCAAAACCTTTTTTTCTGATTTGGTTGAACTCTGCTTTAGCCTCCTGCTGTAATAGTTTGTGAACGCCCACAACTACTACAAAAATCAGTGTTTTGATTTGATTAATCTTACAAATTTAATGGTTTAGGGAACAAAGACAGAACCTTGTGGGACTCCATATTTAATTTAGTCAGTCTGTTTTATCATATAACAACTGATTTACAATGAAAATAAGCCATTTTTGACAGGCAGCCTTTTAGGCTACCATCCATTTAATGTTTTCATTCTTCCTTTCTTTCCAGGATCAACCAGAAGGTCTCAAACAGTACGTCCGGCTACAAGATGCAGGATGCGCAGGCCATCCTCAACGAGGTCCGCTCCATCCGAGACACCATCAGCTCCGGGGAGAAGGAGAAGCAGGAGCTCATGCAGGTAAGATCCACTGTCTGCTCCATCTAACGCAAATACAGGAACGGCACTGTAACGCCTTTTTTTGTTTGCACTGGAGCCGGTTTAACACCGAGTTCCCATCATCTTTTAGTTCTAGCCAGATAGGGAAGATGCGCTGTGTCCTCTTTCTCTTCCTAATGCCAAAACTTGTTTTTGTGAGCTCAAACATTGCAGGGTTAAAAAGTAAAGTTCTCAATGCACGAGAAAATGCAAGTAAACAACTGTAGACTATCCTGCCATAATTATCGGCTCATTACCTTGCTGAAGGGAAACTTGCAGTTTTCTGGCAGAGGTCATACAATTTTACTTAAAATGTCCTGATATGTAACAAAAGATTTAATCCTCTCATTTACTCAAGACTGTTTTTACCAGGAGCCCTGATGAAAGGAGAGACTCAGAGCATCACGGATCCTCCGCCATAACCTAATACTGGGCATTAGGTTTAATCTTTCCACCTTTAGTGTAAGAAAAGTTCCACCCGGAATCATTTCAGCGTTTCATTAAAAGCTCAACATTTTTTTTGGCATGCTAAACCCAAAGATATGAGTTCTTTACAAGCTTGTTACTCTGTGTGGTGGAAATATAAACCTCCAGCCCTTATGTCACAGTTAAAGTTGTTTTAAACTCACTTACTTAGTTACTTTCTTGTGAAGATCAACACGCGTGGATCTGACTCAAAACACATTAAAGTTTTTCGCTTCAGTTCCACTTTGCTAACATAGGTGGACGAGTTTGCAATGTTGTATTTTTATAACCCAAAGAAACAAAGTTGTGCTTTACTAATCAAAAAGGTTAATGGACAATCATTAACCTAATCATTATAATGACGTATGAATAAAAACAAAAAACAAAGATGTTTCTTAATGTTTATAGTACTAGAGTCTTTGTTTTTCACCTACACAAAAAGAAGGGCCTCAGTTAGTGATTTTGTTTCTCCCTGGAAGATTAATCTACATCTACTATGATTAAGGTTTTTCTCATTATAGGGGATTTCATAGATCAGCCAGAGCTGATCGTAGGTTTGAAACATTAGCTGCTCCCACTGTAGGCACCGTGCTAACTCCCAAACACAGGTCATCTACCGTGCCTAACCTCAGCCATTTTTATCCACTCAACCTGCGTGTCGAGACCATCAGTCGTCACGCACCAAACGCTGGCACCAAGTCTCATCAGTTTAACAAAGACGGGAGTTAAGTCCAGCTCTGTTTCGGCCTCCTTTGAAAGCAGCGGGAGGCTTTGGTATGCGTGTGACCTCTGATATTCTGGGGAGTTCAGGGTGGGCAGATCAGGCTGATAGCAGCAAAAAAATAAAACATTTAAAAGGTATATAACTTCACAGAGAGAACCGAAAAGATCCACAGAACACCAGTCGTGTAAATCTGCTCACATACTGTAGATTTAAACGCCCAAGAGTTCACTGCAGAACGAGACGATGGTGTGTGAGGTTGTGTGTTTTTATGAACCGCACTGAAGCAGATTTAGTAACTCATTAGCTGAGGCTGCAGGGAAGCTGGTGCCGTTTCAGTGTCCTCGTTTCAGTGTCCTCGCGTCGACCGCCTGTGGAGTCCATAAATGTGAGAGAGGCTCGCCGACAGTTGGAGCAACCTCACAGGTCGCTAAATTGAACTGCTCAGATTTTTTGCGAACATGAGATTTCAACAAATTTTAAATGATTCCGGACTTGATGATTCATCAAACTAAAGAAAGGTATCAGCGGTTCCTTCCTCTGTCTCTGCTGCGTTTCTTTAAGACTTGTCCAAGTTTAAAAGAACAGCAGCAGTCACATCTGGGGGAGCTTTTAATGTTTCTTCTGAAGCACAGTAGGTGTTTATATTCTGTCTGCAGTGGTGGCTGCAAACACGCTGCTTTGCCATCTCCTAGATGTGAACCAATATTGAAACCTTGTGAATCCCTGCCAGCTTCACTATAAACACATCAGAAGCGGAAAGGAATCACTAATCGTGCGCATTATGGCTTTGGTTAAGTGAATAAATAAAAACTGCAACAGAACAACCTTTTAAAATCAATTTAAATAGACCGTAATACTGAATGTGTGTCTTTAAAGTTAAGTATTTAAGTTTTTAATTTGAAGACTTGATGTGTTGTCGGCCCATAAAAGACAAAGGGTCCAGTTGCACAATTATGCACATAATCTGGTAAAAGGCTGCCGTATCAGAAAAAATTCAAATATGAAAGTTTTTAGTTTCGATAGAAATGCAACGATCACTTCCGTTTCTGATTTCCAGGTTTTACAGTAAAAGACAACATGGCACAGATGTAATAGAGAGCGATCCTCTCCTCCACGTCTGTTTGCGTTCATTCATAGTTTATATGTCCCAGCCCACCGTTATGCAGCCACCGTTCTCTCTCGCGTGTGGAAGCACAGCAGTGTTACAAATTGTCATTTCTGCATGGCTGCAGATCAGATTACGGTTGCATGATGGGACTTGGAGTCTGCTGATGGTTTACACGAAGCTAAATTTACAGGTTAACGAGCAAACCGAGGCAACTCTCTCTTATCCGTCGATGATGAATAACGGCCGCTCCGTTCGGAAGACACGACATGCTTCTTCCTCCTCGCAGCGTCAGAACAAGGAGGGAAGAGCATGTTTAATATTGCGTTCCCTGCCGTCTGCAGCTGACAGCTCAGTCTGCAGGTTTGTCTCTGCGTTTCTGAACCATCATGTTTGTGGCAGTCATTGGGAAACATTTTACTAGATAGAATATCAGTGGCAGCTGCAAAAGAAGAATAAGGTAAAAAAAAAAAAAAAACAGTAAAAACAGTGTGAGCCAGAAAACTATTTAGCTCTGCTTTGTCACTTTGTAACATCAGTATTTAAATGTTGGTGGTTTATTTTGATTGAAAGGTAATTTTTAAGACAAATTTATGTTATATATACAGTTGATCCTTGTATTGGATATTTTTTAATTCATCTTAACCCCAAAAATCAAAGAGCAAGCAAATGTAGCTATTACAGCTGGAAACCAGCACCTAAAATCTGGGAGTAGTGAAGAACTCAGACCTGAACCTTTACAGGCGCATAAAAACAGTTACGGAGTCAGACTAACGGTAACTTCACAGGTCTAGCTAAAAAAAAAAAAAATTAACCAGAATCTGCATCCTCATAACCAAACATGGAGAAGCATGACCCATAAGTCAGTAGAGATAAGAGAACGGACACCAAACTTCTACTGGAGAGATGAGTTGTGAAACATCTGATGTTTATCTGGTTACCATGGATCTAAGCTGCTTATTATTATCGGGAAACATGATTTTAGTTGCATCCAAAGCAGGCGCCGACGAAAACAAAATACCCTGTCATTAGTTTTGGGCTGAAGGTCAATGTCCAGTTGAGGCTTCAGGGATTTTTTGATAAAAAATAAATAAATAAATAAAACACCCGGGGGAAAAAACATTGTTTGGTAACTTGAGGAGCCCAAAATGATTGCAGCTTGACATTAAACCAGCTGTCTATTTAACACGGTGGAACAGATCTAAACAGGTTTGCATGTTTGTTTTCCCTTTAATTGCAGGATTTTTTTTTTACAGATTCCAATAAAACCTGTAGGCTTATAAGGCTGTAGACCAGTTTATGTAGGCTTGTTCTTGTCAGAGAGATCCTGTAAGGAGAGCTGTAAGGAACCCATAGATTATCCGTAAAGGACCTCCAGAAGACATAAGGATATGAGGACTCCAAACAGACAAACATGTGGACAGTACTTCATGCTGCTACTGTTCAGCTCTGCCTTTGACAGCATCCTGTATATTTTGAAATTGATGAGTTCTAAAATAAAACGAACAAGGGAGATGATTTCTGACGCACCGTCATTTACTTAATCGCGTGTTATACAAAAAAAAACAAATACCAAGCTTTTACTCCCACTTTCCGTTCTGCTGATGCCGCAGTTATCCCATCCTGAATCGTCTCCGTGTCTCTCCTCAGAAACTGGCCGTGTTGAAGGACGGCTTCCAGCTGGACTCCGGCTCCCAGCAGGAGCTGTGGGGCAGCAGCCCGTCACTTGCCAACTCCGAGTCGTCCATCCCTCGCCTCTACTCCGATGTTGGATCCCAAACGGACCTCCCCGCAGAGGTTAGTCCCAGAACTGTCTCCTTCTCCTCCTTTATATGTGCTTCTTTTAGTCTTGTCTTGCATAAATATTTCCTAAACTTTACACATTTCGTCAGATTCCAAGGATTCATCTAATTTAAAAACTTAACATGCAAGCATTTCTTATCATCTTTTTTACCTACAAGAATAAAAAAAGTCAATTAGAGTTATAACTGATTAGAAATGATCTTGAACTAATCAACACAGGACTAAAGCACTGCAGGAATTCAAAGCTGGTAAAGGCACACTCACCAAACCTTCTGAAACAAAATGTCCCAGTTACATAAAATACCATCGATTTACGGTTCACAGTTTGTAGCTTTAAAGTAGATGTGAAGAACAAGGAGGGGTATGAATACTGTCTCAGAAGTAAAATGCCTCTTTGTTTGCATTTGCCATGACCTGATTCATGTTGTTTATTTCTTTAGTTCCCGACCAGCACCAACAAACTGGCGGAGAAAGTTCGCCTGAGCCTGAAGCTCCAGGAGGCCAAGAGAAGGTAACGGCTCCTACTGTAAAGCGCGCTGGTTGTGTTTAGGAACTGTTTCTTTACATGGAAACTATGGTGTGTTTAGTCATTTACTGTAAACGATCTCCTGTAGCAGTCCGGGTTAGTGCAGATATGGATGACGCCTCTGTTGTTTTAGAGCATGAGGCTCAGGCTTTTCCTTGATGTTCTCATTTCATGAACAAACCTACTTCATACTAATCTCTGGACTGTCTACAGCAGGGGTGTCCAATACGGCGATCACTGGTCTATCGCACGGCATTAAAGGAAACGGATGACCACATCCATCTATCCGTTTGCCTTTTGATTCACATACCAGGCAGCAAACTGATGGGCATTTAAGCACGCAAAAGCGCGCAAACTCTACGTTAGCTTTGCGTTACCTGCCTTAGCAAACTATGGTGTCGCGTAGCGAGTCTCCCAGTCTCTCTTAGCAGAGGCGGAGCTAGAGGAGCTAGAGGCCGGGGCAGCACCATTTTTTGGGGGGTGGGGGGAGGTGTTGGATCCCTTTAGGATTGGTCATCTTTTAAGTAGCTCGCAAGCTTGAAAAGTGTTGGCACCCCTGGTCTACAGCCTTTAGCTCATTAGCTTACGATATCATAATGTCGATTGATGGGCGAGAACATTTTTATGATCTTTGGAGTGTCAGTTTTGTCACTTTCAGTTCACCTGGTTCTTAGTCAGTCTATTCGCATCATCGGCACAGATCTGAAATCACTAAACCAGGGAAAACAGCCAGGGACTTTCTCCAGGTTGACTGTCCCATCTTTGTGTTTTATGAAGGATCGCCAACATCGAGGTGCAGATCGCCAAACTGGACGGCGAGGCTTGGCCCGGGCTGCTGGACCCAGAGCGAGACCGGCTAATCCTCATCAACGAGAAGGAGGAACTGCTGAAGGAGCTCCAGTACGTCCGTCCCCGACGGCGGCTGCAGCCCAACGACGCCGAGAAGCTGGAGACTGAGAAGAAACGCCTGGAGAGAGATCTGCAGGCCGCCAGAGACAACCAGAGCAAGGCTCTGACCGAGAGGCGAGTGGAGCGTCGTTACTCACCTTAACTTTAAACTACTGCATGAAAAAAATGAGGTCTGAAGCTTAATCAATAGA
This sequence comes from Orestias chungarensis, assembly GCA_032876305.1. Taxonomy (NCBI): domain Eukaryota; kingdom Metazoa; phylum Chordata; class Actinopteri; order Cyprinodontiformes; family Cyprinodontidae; genus Orestias; species Orestias chungarensis. The sequence goes on from JAVLVB010000290.1 coordinate 309,242, forward strand.
TGATAATCATTTTTAGTCCAGAGTCTTAACATTTTAATCATTTAGGCACACAACTCCTCACAGAGTGCTGGACATGTCGCCACTAAACAGATTTAAATCAGACTATTAGTCAGAAGGGTTTGTTTAGTTTCTGGATTAATTGTTTCAGACATTGACGGTCTGAACCTGCAGATCTGAAGGCGCTGAAAACTTGCCCTACACAAGACCATCCTTTGAAGAATCACGCCTGACGTGACATTTTCAGACATTTTCCTGTTTCTCACAGGTTTCCATCAGTTTTCTTACACATATCTGATATCATACGTATGTTCACAAACAAAATATCTCACTTTGCTTCCTCTTGCTTTCAATGAAGAGATTTGAAATATCAATTTAAAAATAGAGGGGGAATTAAGTTCTTGTGTACATCATCCAGGCTGTCTGAATACTTGTTCAGCACAGACACTGCTGAATGGAGATCTGGGTTGCAAGGATTAGTCGACATTATCGATAATGTCTGATAAAAATTACGTGAGTGTTTTTGCTGTATTTGTTTTTGCTACACTTGCATTCATAATATTTACATCTTCTATGACAACTCTACTCTTCTAGTCATCTATAATGGCTCAGTTTGTAGCCTGATTTAATCGTTGTTCATTTAGTAAACAAAACAGGCTCTTAAACCCTCTTGTATCCTGTAATAGGTCTGAGCAGAAAGCCATGTTGTTCTGTTCAAATCTCTTCTTTTACTTTTTCTCTTTCTCTCTCTACCTTTTGCCTCTGCTTTACCCAAAAGCAGCACAACTAGCAGCTTAGCTGTTGATGGTATTTCAAAGTAAAGCAAATTAAAACGTTTTGTTATATTTAAAGCGATTACGTTTACTACGAGTGCGCGTTCGGGAAAGAGTGGTGGTGCTCCCACGAATTGTGTGCAGCAGCCAGATTTGTTTTCGACAAAAAAAAAAGTTTGTAGTCAACTTTAAAAAAAAATAACCGATGACTAATCGATGATTAAAATAATCAGTAGTTGCAGTCGCCTTGAAGGTAAATGTCTAAGCAGCTTGTGTCGAGGATGTGTGGGGAGATTGTTGCTGCCCTCTTTCTGGCTTTCTACCTATTTCGCCACCCCAATTATCCTCTTTGTAGACCAGATTTGTTACTAGAGTTTGGTTCTGCCGTGTTTGTTAGAACAAACCAAACTTTGCACTAATGGACTTTTTATATTTTAAAAATCTACTTTTAAACTCTGTTTTACTTATTTTTGACAGGTAACATGTATTAAACATATTATCTAAGACAGAGAATCTGTCTATACTTTAATTTGCACAAGCTGTTTGGAAGTTTTCGTCAAGTTCTTGAAAACTTGCAGAAACCATTTTCCGACCCAAACGTCTCTCTGTTGTCTCTCCGTTAGAGTTAAAGTCCTTCTACGTGATTCCTATCTTCTCTAAACAGGTGACTCTCTGACGTTAGGCAGCAGCTTCACCTGAGCCTCCTCTCTTCTTTGTGTCTTCATCAGTAGCTGCTACCTTATTATCCTCTCCCCCCATCATATCTCCATCTTCCTCCTCCTCTCTGACAGGACTTCCGTTGTTCCACCTCCAGGTCAGACTCTACTCCGGCTCTGGCTGTCTTTGTGTCTCGGCTCCTGTTCTTGAAACCCGAGAGGGCGCCGGGCGCGCTCACAGAAAGGGCCTCTTGTAGCCGCCGCACAAACACATCCGTTCAGACGGGTAGCAGGATGGTTCTAAAGATGCGGGCCACAAACTTCGGCTTCTTTTAAAAGTCACGGGAAAGTAGGGAAAACGGCTGGACTTTGATTTCAGGGTGAAAAGTTTGGAGAAATGTTATTCAGTGCCTAATTCCTTGTATCTCTCATTCAATCCTTGTTTTTTCTTTCTTCTTTTGTTCTTATTTAGTCTCTTGTCCTTCGCGCTTCTTTCCTTCCCATCTACCCTATTGCTTTGTCCTTCATTTCTTTCTTTCCTTTCCTTATTTTATGTTAATTCTTTGTTTTCTTCATGCATTTTCATCCATCCACCCAGATGCCACATTTATAAATATCTGCCATAACACGACACCTAAACCTCATTGTTTTAGAGAAAATAATTAATTTTAATGTCCAGAATTTGATTCCAGAACGGTTTGGAAACGTTTACATACATGTGTAGTAATCATACATTTTACATCACCGGTCAACAGGATTGCCAACCAAAAATGAATTCAAACAGTGGCTTCTAATAATAATTTGTTAATTTAATACGTTTTCAAAGTCTAAAACTTAGAAACCCTCACTAGGGTTACATAAGGTTTAACTAAGGAAGAATAGGAGGGATTGATGACTGAATCGGGAGTTGAATAAAGACATAATTCTGCTTTTGATGCTTTTTCTTAATAGAAGTCTAATTAGGTTTAAGATAGTTCACGTTCAGTCTGAAGTTTTTTAGTTTCGGTTCTGTAAATGCAGAACAGAATCAGCCAAATTTGTTCACAAAACAAAGCTTGGACTTATGTTTCGCTTCACTGTCAAGGAAATAATAATAATAAAAAATTAAGTTGGCGGGAAATTAAATAGAATGGATCATGATGGATCATGATGATTCAGTTCATCAGGCCTGTATAATCCAGTTGTGGTGTCCCCTCTGGTTAAAAATAAAATGTTGGATACTATCAAAACCCTTCCCTTAACCCTAAAAAATGTTTCTGTATTTTAATTTGTGTGATTATATAAAGTGAAGCAGTCTGGAATCCACATCTGTTTTTTTGTTGTGAAACTTGCTCCAGAAGCTTCTGGGACTTGGTTCCGATTAAAACTCGCTGAAACTCCCGAGCTGTGTTGTTTTTTTGTTTTTTTTTTCTTCCTTTTGACAATGACCAAATCGTGTTTTCGTTGTTTCAGGCTGCGACTCCACTGCAAGAGGAGCGAGCTAATCCGGGAGCTGGAGGAGACGGTCCGACTGGCCTCTTCTGTGGAGACGCAGCTGAGGAGGTTTGTTCTCCTCGTCTTTACCCAGGTGTGCTTTTCCTGAGCTCAGGAGGTGAAGTTTAGCAGAAAAGAACGAGAAGGGCTGAACTTAGCTGTTGTGCTCTCAGGAAAACATCCAGATGTCTCTGGATCTTACTTTCATTTCTGATCATTCCAAGCGATCAGACGTCCTCTGGAGTATTTTAGTTAGTAGTTTAGTAGAGTTTTAATCACCTGTTCTGAAGGTCTTTACTTTGCCTGCTTAGTTTTTTTAGGTGGTTGAAAGTAAAGTTTCAGTCTTAGATGAGCCACCTTCTGGATCATTGCGTACGGCACCAAGAGTGACTCATGGGTTTCACACAATAAGCTACAAACAAACGTCTGAATAGTGTGGCATGGTTTTATATTCACTCAGCATTTTTTCCTGGATCTCTGCCAACTTTGCACAACCTCAAACTGAAACCTCTGGCTGCTCTCGTCTTCCAAATATTTTCTTTGAACGTCTGTTTTCAACTCTTTCCAAAGATTCTTGATTGTATTTAGGTCAAGACGTTGCCGAGGCCATTGTAGCACATCCATATCCTTTGATCTAAGCCATTCATTTGTACCTCTGCTTATAGCTTCGGATTGTTGGGCAGCTTACAGGATTGTACTCAATTTAACTCCAACTTCCTCTTTACTACTTTAATTTTACGTTGTTTAGTTTGTTATGTCTGGCCGGAGGACGAACAAATACAATCAATATAATGAAATTACTTTGACCAGCTTCTCTTTTTTTTTCCTGAGTAAATCCCTCTCCTCACCATGATGCTGCCACCTTCATGTTTAATGGTAGAGATTGTGTTACAGAGTTCAGGATCTGCGTTATCTAAACCAGACGCTGCTGGATCAGTTCAGACGTTCATTCATGATTACCTTCTAGAAACAAAAATCAAAATTAGAAATATGCAATGCAAAGGTCACACTTATGTTGATCTCTGCAGCTCCTAGAGACTTCCCATGAGCCTCTTTGTTTTTAGATGTTTTGTTCCCTTTGCAGTTCGGCCTTACTCATTCTGTCATTACATGTTGGGTTAAATAGTGTTTATCACTTTCAAACTTAATAAAAAGAATATTTCATAATTTTTTTTGTGTTTTTTCTAACATTTACCACTTTATGCTGGTCTACCAGTTAAAACCCCTATAAACCGATTGTAATTTTGCTGTTTTAAGTGTAAAAAAACAAAAAGTCTGTCATTACCTTCCAAATATCTTTTGGGATTTTTAGTTTTAGTTAATTTTTGTGTTCTGGTTTGTATTCGCCGCAGCATCTCCGCCAGTACCCTGTCCTGTTCGTCCGGCAGCAGCCGCGGCTCGCTGGCTTCCAGCCGCGGCTCGCTGGCCACCACCTCCAGCATGGGCTCCACCTCCTCACTCAGCGTCACCGACTTCTACCTGGAGCAGCCTGAGCTGGCCGACCCGGACCTACGCAACAAGCTGGAGAGCCTCCTACAGGAGGGCGGCCAGGTCGGCTATCGGCCCTCCAGCTCCATCACCACCATCCACGAGCACGAGGTGGCGACGGGCTGCGACCGACAGCTCGCTGGGCGCTCCGACGGGAATGCAGTGGAGTCCTCCAGGGTCCAGTCCCTCAGACTATCTGAAACTCCTCATTCCATGAACTCGCTGTCTCCGCGCTCGTCTCTGTCCTCGCTGTCGCCGCCATGCTCGCCGCTGGTTTCAGAAACCACGTTTCTCTCGGGAGAGGTGGGGCATGGCGAGCTGGGACTGGACCTGGAGCTCCGTAGCAGGCTGGCAGAGCTGGAGCTGGAGCCCGTGGAGCAGCAGCGAGAACGGCTGGAGGAGAAACAGAACATCAGCAATGCTGGAGACGACGGCAGAGGTGAGGCGTTTTAACCAGAAAGCGTTTGCAGGTCAGCAAGAACACAAATACATTAAACTGGACGTGTGTTCAGCACTAAAATCAGGAAAACAGGTTAGCTAGCTAAAGTCATCCTCAACTTTATGTTCTCTAGAGATGCCTGTAATCTACCAAACTGATTGGATTCATTAGGATTTATGGATAAATACAGCAGAATATCATCAGCATAACAGTGGAAATTAACACCATGCTGTCAGATGATTTCACCAATAGGAAGCATATATATCTAGTAAATAGAAAGGGGCCAAGTACAGAGCCCTGTGGTACTCCAAAAGTAACACTACAATGTGCACACATCTGCTTGGTTAACATAGATGTCAGAGACATCCAGCTACACTGGAAAGCAGAATACCAGGAATCGTGTGTTGACTAGTGATGAGAAATATAAAACCAGGCTGAGATGAAGGGGTTGGATTTCACTTGTTTTCTAACTAGAGCTACGACAATCTCCTTTTTGGAGAGCTGTCGTTCTTTCATGTCACTGAGCGGAACACTCCTCAATTAATCTTCCTTTGTTTGTTTAAGACCATAGACCCAGTTTTAATACCAGTTTTATCACCGCAGCAGTTAGGGGGAAATGTAAAAAAGGGGGGGGGGGGCGATGGGACGTCAATGCCGCAGGTGAAAGGTGACCTGGTGTCCGGTTGCTTGTTAACTCTCCGCTGCTGCTGCCAGAGCGTAACTCATCACTGATTATGCATGCAGAACTTTCTCAGAGCCGCGCTCGACTCGCTTCGTTTATCGTGACAAATACAGACACTGTGTACGGTGAACGATTTACTCAAACTCCTAATGCAGATGCAATTCTAGTAGATGTATTAATATTAAGAATAATAGAATTTGCAGTCATGATAGTCACATTAATACATTTCCTACACTTTCATAACCGTGTAGAAGTAACCACACTAGGCACATTTTTTTCTCTCTGCTTTGGTTAAGAAAACCCACAATCACATGGAAATAAACATCAGATGTTATTATCGGCCCAATTTTACTCTGAGCGATACCAGTACGTAAAAAAAAAATCACCGATACTGATTTTGATGTCAATGTTTACCCCCCACTAATTTCTAATCTTTGTAGTAGTTACACTAACTATGGTTATAGTAGTAAATACAGTTGTAGTAAAAACAGTTGTATCAGGTGTAGCAGTGGTAGTAGTAGCAGTGATATTTGTATTAGTAGTTATAGGAAAAATAGTTGTAGTAATATAATAGCTGTGATAGTAATCCTGGGTTTTGTATTACTATTGGTAATATTAATTAGCAATAATGATGTAATAATTGCATTTGTATTAAAACATCTGTAATAATATAGAAGCAGTGGTAATATTAGTATAAAAGTAATAGTAATGGTGATATTTGCATGAGTACTAATTGTAATGTTTGTTTTAGTAGTGGTTGTACTAACAGTAAAAATATGATTGCTGTAAAAATTAGTTTTTATAATAATATTAATAATAACAGTAATATTAGTAGTTTTAATAATTATAGCAACAGCAGTAGTAAAATTAAGAAATACTCATAGTAATAACAGTAGTAGGTTTGTACAGTGAGTTAAGAAGCAGCCGAGGTAATGAGATCTTTCATTTGGTCACGCATTCCCACAGTTTTTTTTTTTTTTTTTTCATTTTTCTTTGCTGCTCCTTTAAATGTAGGTGCACAACTTCAAGGGGTGGGGCCAAAGAAGATGGGTGTGACATCAGCTGTATCTGATGAGTCGGTGGCCGGTGATAGTGGAGTTTACGAGCCATCAGAAAGCAGGTAGGTTTTCTGCATCGTATCCCACGAGCGTCCGCATGCTTGGTTACGTTAGTTCTCACCAAAACTATGACAACCTCATTGGACTGTTTTTAATTCCCTCTAACTCACCTCCCTGTTGAAGTGACGCTGTTGCTATGTTTGCTGTTTTCTCCTGTCTCCTAAAGGCCGGGCCTCCCAGCAGAAATCCTCCCTAGCTTCTACGAGGACCGGTCCGGTTCCGGCTGCTCCCAGGTCCAGCTCGGCTTCCGCTATCAGTCCAGGGACCAGCGCTTTACCGTTTATATCCTGCTGCTGTCCAACTGCAGCTCCCTCTGTCTGCCAGCGAACCAGAAGATGTAAGAACTCATTCCTGCCAGCCTCATTTCTACGTTCAATGAAAGAACCTCCATTGAACTGACACGGTTGTCCTGTTTCCCTCCAGGTACATTCGCCTGGCGGTGCTGCCATCTGTCCAGGCCACACGCTGCCTCTGGCGAACGCGAGGCCTGTTGCCGCTGGATGTGGTGGAAATCAAAGAGGTTTTTGGCATGCAGATGTCCCACAGTGCACTGCGGCAAAAGACCCTGAGGGTCGACATCTGTAACACCAGCAAGTCGGGCCATGAGAAGTGCCTGGTTAGTCGTTGCACAGCTCTTGTTGTTTAAAGGATTAAAGTAAGGGTCTGTAGCTAAAATCTAATGAAGTAATCATCTGATATTGTATTATACTCAAATCAGATATTCTATTTTTTATTCCTTCAAGTTTTTTATTAAGTATATATGTCATAATCACATCATTCAATGTTTCTGCTCCAATGAACATGAACATTAATTTGAATATATGAGCATAACACAGCTATAAAGTTACAAACAACATAAAGGTTCCCTTGTCCACATTAATTGACATACATGGTTCAGGGTCAATTGTCTTGATTAGGTTAGCATTTTTGTAATTTCTCGTTATGAACTAAAAGAGTATTCCATGTGACATGGATATTTAATTCTAGAGGGCGAAGATCATCTCTGATCTACATCTTAAAGGTTGTTAGTACTGTATTCATTTTAGGAGTTTTTAGCTACTTAGCATTGAGTGTTGATAAATCTATCATGGTCGTTACCTGGAGTTTAAAGAGTTTTTTGAAGATATTTCCCAATAATACCAGTTATTGTACAAAGGTCTTGGATCAAAAGTATGGCATAAAGTCTGCTAGTCCAGGTATTCTTCTTCTAATTTTTCTTCCGACTGTCCTCCAGGCCGGGGCCCAGATCAGCCTTGCGGACCTCAGCCTTTCAGAGGAGCGATGCACCAATTGGTACAACCTTCTCAGTCATGTCCACATGTCTGAGATCGGCAACAAGGACAAGGATGCGGAGGGAAACTCTGACAGGGTAAAGACAGTAGAAAGGCTGACATCTAGTGGACACTTTGTGAGTTAACAGCTTTTAGAACCATCTATTTCTGCAGCAACTCCTTAGTTGTGGTTTGTATGTTGCCGTTACTTTAGTTTGTTGAATTTTGAACTTTAGTTTCTGGGGGGCTTTCTTAAAAAGCAAACACAAAATATTGTTCAGGTCTGGAGTTTATCTAGTCTATTGTAACTATATATTAAACATCTACTTTTCAAGGAATTCTGTTTTGGCTTTAGCTTTCAACGCTGCTTGGATTATTGCTAGTGATGGGTAGATGAGGCGTCATGAAGCATTTCCATACAGGAAAACTGTATTGATACTGTGTCGCTACTGTGTCACTGAATACTGACCCCTGCTGGTAGATAGACTGATTTGATAAACCAGTGTATACAATAACATTTAAGTCATTGTATTTTATTGTATATTATATGTTGTATTTAAGTTAAAATATGTGATATTCTTAGATACAGTCAATAAATAATGCAAACATGAACCATGAAGTGAAAATTTAAAAGAATGTGTTTGAAATAAGGATGCTTGTGGAATGAAGTTTTTCTTCACAAATTTTTATCCAAAGAAATAAGTTTTTCCAACGTTTTGAAATTTAGTCTGTTACGCTTTTTCGACTAAGAGTCAATATCAGCTGAATTTTGATTCAGATAGATCAAGTAGAAGCTGAAAAGAACGGGATGAAAGAACAAGATGAAAATAATTTCCTTACTTTCCGATGTAAGATCAAAATGGTCCCAGACTGCGGAAATCTTTCGTTTGCCTTGAGGCTCCATAGTTGACGCTGTACCGAAAAAAGATTCAGAATGCATCCAGTTTACAGATTTGCTTCCTTATAAACACAGTTTGGCGCTTCAGTGTCTTTCCGAAAACAGTTGCTGTATCGGTCTTGTGACTTGCTGAAATCAGTACGTGCACCGACATGGGTTTTGGTCTATGAGCTTGATACATGCGCCCACGCATCGGTGTTGTTGGACCCATTACTAATCATTGCTAATTGATTACATCTTTCCTTTTCAGATTCACGAAGAAGTCCAGCCTCCTGAGACTGATGAGTGGTAAGATTTTCTAATTCATTCCACTCTGTTTTCCTTTAATCTTCTGGTTAAAGTATCAAAAACGTATCAAAGACATCATAGCACTCAAAAATACTTTTTGTTGCCTTTCTAACTTTGTCTTTTAAACAACTGATCACAGAACTGCCCAACAATCACAAAACATCACTTTATTTATTTCATTTATTGGCACTGCTTGAATAATTAAACCAATGCTAGATGTAAACGTTTTGTTTTTACTTGTGATTTTTAAGTTAAAAAGAAAAATTTGTTCCTTCTTTAATCTTTGTTTTTTTGTCTCATAGGCCCTCCTTTTGCATCAAAGTGATGTATTAAGATTTTTATTTTGAAGGAAATGTATAAGATTAACTTTGAAAGTGATGATTAGTCCCATTATCTAAAACTTCCAATGCCCATAACAAACAGTCAGGGGTATTTGTATTTAAATTTATGGAAAACACATGTTATGTTCACACTAAAATTACTACAATGATATTTCATTGAACTAAAGTATTTAGGTAGAAAAGTATTTACTTGTCCTTCATGTTGTAAATGTTTCTGAACTGAAAGCGTGAACCAAAGAAACACATGTCCATTTCAATTCTGTAGTTGTCACCTTTAACGTAAATCTCTTTTTGTATCTGTAAAGTTTGTCGGAAAAGTCCAGTTTGACCCTTTTCCCTAGAGGGAGGGTCGTAAGTTATTTTTCATGGTAACCTATCGTACAACTTCCTGTTTATTTCAGCCATGCCCAACTTCAACATCTGTTGCAATATAACGTAATATATTATGATGGACTGTTAAGAAAATAAATGCATGTTTTTTAATTGTCAGGCAACGCAACCATCTGGGGGAAGACATTTCTGATGAGGAGGAAGAAGAAAATGATGAGGAAGACATAGAAACCAAGAATGAAAGCGATGAGGTTCACGCTGCCAACAACCAATGGGAGGTAGAGAAAGAAGAGAACGAAGAGAAGACGAAGGTGAAAAATTCTGCTCCTACAGCTCCCATCACAGAGAAGGTAACGGGTTTTATTCCTACCTTGTTCAGAGGAAAGCCAGGTGGAAATTCGCTAAAATTCAGCTTTTGCTCTGATGCCATCTTCCAGGTCAACAAAGAGACGAGCGTTGACAGTTTGTCAGCATCTCATCAGTGCTCTGTGGTTCGGCCCAAGGAGCGCCGCCCCGACGTCCACCAGAAGAACCTCTTTACTAGGGGAAACAAAATCATCCGCTCTAAGACCTTCTCTCCCGGACCTCAGAGCCAGCACATCTGCAGGGTAAGAGTGTCTTCAGCATCAGAGGAAACATTGCTTCAAATGTGTCTTTAATTGAATGGTTTCCTTCTTGTGACTGCAGATTAATCGTAGCGACAGTGACAGCTCCACTCTCTCCAAGAAGTCTACCTTTGACAGAAATGCCTCAGAAAGACGCAGTATGCGCATGAAAAAGGTAGGTGGGATCCTATGTACGCATGTTTGGGGGCCTGTCCAGGATTATTTAGGCTGTTTTTGACATTTTTCTATACAGAAGAGATTGACAGGCCTGACAAAAAAAAAGAAAGAAAAAAAAGGAATTCCCCAACAATAGCAAACATGTAAAAAATACCATCTACATCACAAATGTGTGTTTCTTCGTTTAAATATGCATTTTATACTTAAAGTTAAAATAAATAATCACTTTTTACTCCTTAAAGGCTCTCCATGTTGAAACTAATGTATATAGTTTTAAGGGCTCATTGTTTTCATAAAAATAACTTTTTAACTTTAATAGGTTGATTTTGGCTTGGTCCGAATGGTGTTAGTATTCTAATTAAAAGTAAACTTTGATTTTACTACACAAAAGCCACAGGAAATCTAAAATATGATTGTAGAAGATAAAATTGTTCTCATACCTTAACAAGGCCATGTTTCGTGACACTTACATTGCATTTTAAATATTATAGCTACATAATATGCTGGTTTCTTTAACACATTAACCTATTATTACAAATACATAGTGGTATTAGCATCTTTGTTTAAACCTTTTGTTATTAGCAATATTTAGGTTATTTTCCCGTTGTTTTTTGTTTCATTGCCGAAGTAGAATATGAGGTTAACTCAATGGTGAGAGATGTTCTATGTTTCTTAACCCTCCCCAACTCCAATTCATCCTTGATGTAATCCGGACCGGCACAAGTTAAGTTAATTAAAAACCCGTACATCTTTAAAATTGTTTTAGTTGTTTTGGAGTTGTAAAAAATACCTGAAATTAGACATAATTTTTTAATGAAAAACAAAGACACATGGATGCCTCTTTGTTTTAATAATAAAAACTATATTTCTGTATGAGGCTTTTCACATTCATGGCCTGTTTTTTTTATTGCTTGTCAATTAAGACACAACAGCTAGCATTTTTAACAATATTACATTCAGTAATCAGAAAATCTAATAAAACATGACACAATATTTTTTTTATTGATAAAGCAGTTAAATATATTATTTAAATCCTAAGTTTAAAAAATAACGAAATAGGAACAGAAAACAAACTGCTGAGAAACATGCCGTCATCTTTGTTTCTTAATTATACCTTTTCATTGTCTTTTTCTTCTTTCTTCATTTCATGCTCTGAAACTGTTTGTTTTATGTTTATTTTTTGTCATTTTGTCAAGCACATGTACATTAAAAGCAGTTCACATATACATTTTAATAACCTGCCTCCTGTTAGGTTAAAGTATAACGTTTAACTCTCATCCAACCACTTACAGCTCTCAGTTATGAAGAGGAACTGCCTGTTTTAAAACATTTGAAATAACTCCCTATTTCCAGTTAAGTTGCTTGTAAACTAATTTATGATGTCCTGAATATAAATTTGTCTCTGAGAATTTGTTGAATCCATCTTCAACTTACATGTGACAAATTACTTGGAGAGAAACTGAGGTAGTAATGAGAGTCTGGAGAACCCCCTAACACTGCAGAGACAATGTTTTAACACCTTTTTAACGTGGTAGCTGATGTGATGGCATCTTGTCGAGCAGACTCGGCTTTAATTATTCCCGCCTTTCCCCTCCAGCAGCCTCCCGTCCACGTGAGAGGCCTGGATGGCCTCTTTCGTACCTCGCTTGACCTGGAGCTGGACCTGCAGGTGTCTCGTACTCGCCAGGCTCGGCTGGCTCAGGAGCTGCGAGTTCTGCGGGAGCTGAAGACGCAGCTGGAGACGGCGAGGCAGCAGGGACAGCAGGAGCTGCCACCCCTGGTCCAACAGGACGAACGCTTCCGGCTTCTCCTGAAGCAGGCTGAGAAACAGGTGGGGAAGCGACGTCAACCGCAGAGACGGGAGCGATGGATGACACGGCAGGGCTCAGCATCTGTCCCCCTCGTTTCAGACACGAGAGGAGCAGCAGCAGGAGAAACGGGTGGAGAAGATGATGAAGGCCGCAGCCAAGGACGTCCACAGGATCAGAGGACAGAGTCCAAAGGAGGTGTCTGAGGTCCAGACCTTCAGGTAGGAGTCGGGTCCCAGTTGTATCCTTCAATCTGGGCTTGGACGATCTTCCTGGATTCAATGTCAAGACAAAGGTCAAATCTGGAGAAATATTTAAAGAACTATTTTATTTCCAAATGTACTATCTCACATTATACATTAATTTAGTTAAATCAGCTTTGTTTTTAATTGTCTTTTCACTTGCATATCTCAAGTAAAACCCCTAAACAAATGGCGAATGAGCGAAGCTGCTGCCTTCTGGTGCCTCTGACCTCATAACCCTGTTAGATTAAAACCCTTTAATGAACGACTGAATAAATCTTCATCATCTTTTTAGGGTGGAAAGTTTAAACTGTAAAGAAGTTGTGCGTAACGCATTCACAGTAGTGAGAATATTGTTTTTTATTTAGCTTTTTGATTGATATTGTATATAATTAGAAATTGATAGGCATGCTAAGCTCCTGTTTAACCTCAATGTTTCTCTGTTTTAATCTCCAGAGAGAAGATGGCATTCTTCACACGAGCGAAGACCAGCATCCCCGACCTGCCGGCCGACGACGTGTAGAGAAACATTTCAAAGTATTCTTCTCCTCTTCTGTCTGAACCTGCTGCTCCCGTCCAGCGAGGCCAACACTCGCCGGCGTCACAAAGAGTTAAAAACATACTGGACAAAAAAAAATAAAAGTAAAAATTCAATCAAAACGACGATGAAACGCGTTTTAAAGCAGCTCAGCATGTCTCATGTAGATAGTATCTGTAAATGTAAGCCGACTCTGATGGAGCTCGTTTATCTTCATTCACTGTTTCCTGTTACTAACCGGCTGGTTTTAGTTGTTTTGAGTCATTCCAGCAAAAAAAAGAAAAATAATAATAACCTCAAGTCTTTTTACACTTAACTATCAAAAATATGTACATAAGTAGCACAAATAAAATCAACAATGGTACTAGAGTTCAGTTTACGCTTATGTTGAATCAAAACCAATCTGAAAAATATTGAATATTCACATTCTCTTAGAGCCTTTAGAAGAGTTGTATATGCAAACACATAAACACAGCATTTCTGTCACTTCTTATAAAAACGGTTCACTGCAGACACGAGGAAAACATCTACGTGTAATGAGTTTAAAAGCCTTCAGCTTGTTAGTTGGTGCAGCTTGTTTGAGCTTAATGAGAGTTTTAATCCTTACGATTCTTCATCCGAAAGTCAGATTTTTTGTTTTTTTAACTAAATAACTCTTAGCATCACTCGCCTGTATTTACGTCAACGCCTGCTTTACCTGCTGAGCTAAGAACTCTTCTCTTAAATGTAACGATATTTTTATAAGTAAAAAGAGCAACAATATCCGATAAACAGCCATTAAGGTCCGTATAATTTATAGGTTATGAAAGAAGGAAACAGCACTTGGTTAGTGATCTCCGAGCCGTGCAGTTAGCACTGTTTGCTACAGGTGTCGCCAAAACATGGACGAATTACAACTTCTGTTCCTCCAGTTAGAAAGTTATTATCTATTTTCCATTTCAGAGCACAACCAAGTAACTGTCAACTTCGTTTATATGTCAAAAGTAAGTTAAAAGAAATTAGCCGCTTTGAAATTGACCTCCAGGTCTTTAAGAAGCTTCTGTTCTTAAGACACGCCCCCTTGCTCCATGCCGTCTATTGGTGCCGTTACCAAACGTTCTTACAAGGATTTGTGTTGTAGAAATGAGAACCGCATTAGTTGCTGCTGCCGCTAGTCTGGCGGACGAGGCTGGAACCTCAAGAGGGACATATGGGTAAATATGTTGCAAGAGTTTGAGCTCAAGAGATTCAAGGATTGCTCAAGCATGCGTGAATAGAAGCAACACTCAACAAACACTTGCTTTTTAAGAGAGAACACTGATGGAGCATTATATGAACCTCAAAAAGTAGATTTAGCAAAATACTGTCCCTTTAAGTAGAATATTATCTAAAACAAGCTGGTTTATTTCTAAACAGGTTTAAAGCCGATCCAAATATTGTTTACATGATCGTGTAAAATTTTTAGAGTAAAAAAAAAAGAGAGAGAAAAGACATGCAGCAAATGGGCACAAAGCAAGAATTAAACCCAGGACCTCAAGTCGCGTCGGCCTGCTTTACACCCTCTAAAGAAAAAATAATTGCTTTGATTGATTTTTTGTTTCTCTACTTTGGAAACCAAATAGAGAAATATTTGAATTTCAGTTTTAGATTTAATAAAGTAAAGTCGCAAAATCATAAGGATTAAAACTCCACTTCAGTCAGTAGAATCTGCGGCTTTAACTAAAAACTCGTAGTTTGAATGAAAACCATAGTTTACTGATGCTTTACGAACACCAGCATTTAGTTCATCTGATTATCTGTAACCAGCTCAGCCAAGTGTAGAAACAACTCTAACTCAACCACACACAGGTAGTTTAATGGATAGTCTGCACTTTATAAAGTCTTAGGAGGAAACAAAAAAGGAAACTGAGGTCTCTTCCTCCAGCTGGATGATTTTTGATTGTCGAAACACGCAGGAAGTGAAGATCAAATTTACTTTTGACGACTGTGAATTCCTACTGATTGTATGTTTGTTCCGAAGAGAAAAGGCAAATCTTCCAGTCAGCCAATCAGGAGACGGATGTTTTCTTTTTAAAGAAATCTTTAGTTTTACTTTTTGTCCTATTCTGTCAGTCTTAACGGTCGTCCTCACCCTTAACCGGAGTATTTCTGTACATATCGAAGTCGCTCTGACCTGTATTACAACTGGAAGTTGAAATGTTTCGCACCAGCATTTAAAACCTATCACATTATTGTTTCCTTTGCCCCCTGCTGTTTTAAACAAATCTATTTACTGCAGATCTTTCAGCTTGTTTTAGTTTGACAGCCAAAAACCGATTTGTTTTACTGTCCACACAGTAATTAAAGGGATCGTTGAGTGTTTTCGTTTTTGTTTAAAAGTACTTTTGGGTCTTTTTTGGCAGTGACTGACTTTTTCCAGCAGTTTTATAGAAACATGGAACATATTTTGTGAAAAAAATACTCAAACTCTTTATTGTGAGAACTTTTAGTAAACAGGAGATAAGCCTAAACGTGTCATTTTTCCATCTGTGGTACAAACGTCACCTATAGTGGAATCTGCTCAGAAACCCTCCTAAATGGATGGATAGATGGCAGATTGACTGATTGAAGCTCTCTGTACACGACAAAGTTTTCTAGTAAAAACTGTTTTTTTTTCGTTCTGTTAATATCTGCAACGAAAGTTTCCTCTGACAACGACAAAGTTTGAAAACGGTGTCCAGAGTTTAATGCTTCGAAAATAATCCCGTCTACTTTGGTTTTTAAAAGAGAAACACTTTTTTTTTCCTTCAAGAAAACCCTGAATCATAGTCAGTATGGAAGAAATCAAGAAGATAATGCAGAACATAACTTTAAGAACACAGATCAAGAAACTGAAAACTGTTGTATGTCTTTTCTATCTGGGATGATTTCCACTAAATGTTCTGCCAGAATTTGGTTGTTTTATAATTCAGTCTCGTTATCTTGAACGTTTATGTACACATGCACATGTAAGAGTTTAGAGGAGCTCATCGCCTTCTAATGGGACTGTAAGGGATTGTCCGCTGAAATTTGTAAGTTTTCATTTAATTGTAGGTTTTTATTTAATCGTCATGTAAACGGACCCTGAGTTGTTCCTTTTATAAAAAAAAGATGTGCCCACCAAGTGCAGACATACATATTTGTCTCTAGGTAGATAAAGTATTACAAATACACTCAAGAAATTCATGCAAGAGGAAATAATGCCGCGGCGATATAAAAGGTGCGTTAAGTAAAACATGTAATTTGATGGAAAACTGATTTGATGGATTGATGAGCAGCTCATTATTGTGAAGTCCTTCAAAAAAAAAAAAAAAGTAGATCCTGCCTTTAACCATCAGGCTTGGTTAGAAAGGAGGAATCAGTTTAAGAAAGACCAACCATTTAAAATCTGGTGGTGGAGACAACTTCTGTCTGCTGTCCCCTGGTGGCGAACATGTCCTGATCGGCAGATGTTCTGGTTCAGGCTCTGGTTCTGGTTTTCCCATTAGATAAACATCACATCTTGTCTTGCTGCTACAATGGTTTCAGATGTTTTCCCTTTCAACCACTTGGAGAGATTTTTTAGCAACCAAACTAATCTCACTACATCGTGATGAATCCGAGAGATGTTACATTTCTCTCTTTTTCAGTAGGATGGATCAGAAGGGATCAAAAAACAAACATACAGAATGAAATGGTCTTTGGAAAACTGGAGCTTAACCCTAGAAAACGTTTTTTTTGTTTTTGTTTTAACTTAAACCTTTTATGACCGTCGACATTTGTGAATGTGGTTGGTCCCTTTGAACCATAAACACTTCTAACCGAGCCAGGATGAAGGAACGTAGGCTCTTCCGATAAATCACAGTGAATCGTGTAGTTTGTGTATAATTGCGACTTTTTCTCTCTGTTTTTTTCTGTCATTTGATTATAAGTTTGATTTCTAATGAATCCGTTTTTATGACTGCTGATGAACCAGGTGACGTGTTTTTGCTGAAAACCATACGGTGTGTATTTATTGCACTTTTGTGATTTGGGTGTTTTGTTTTGTTTTTGTTTCTTTCTTGAGTTTCTCTTTTTATCGAAAGTCCTTAAAAAAAGCTGTGAATTTTATTCTCAGACACTGTCGACAAGAGTTGTAAATATTTCACCAGCACAAATAAACGAAAGACAGCAGACAAAACGTAAAATAAACGGTTTGTTTTGTAGTTTCACAATAAAAATAAAAAGTCTTCTCTTATAATTGGATATGTGCTTTAAATTTTCATATTACAAATGTCATGTTTTCTGTTTTAAAATTACAACTTTGAAAACCAGTTTCTTGTTTTTGAAGCACATCTTCTCAGGAGAGCCAGACTTTCCTCCTTTCCTTTCCCTGGTTTTCCTATCAGAACCTGTAGCTACGCTCGACGCTATAGTCGGTCTGGTGTTGTGTACAGGCGGAGGTTACAAAGTTTTCCACAAATATTTTAAACATGTCTCCTTTTCTTTTCTTCTGCCCTTAATTGAGTGTTTTAAATGAGCCATTAAACGTCTGTTTACAGAAGATTCAGCTGGATTGAGCTTCAAACCTTTTTGATCTGAGGTATCGGTGTTGGCCAATCGGATCAAAGAGGAGGAGAGGCATACAACTTTTTACTCCAGGTGAAGACGGGGATGTTAAACTAAGAAAATAGGATGCACAACGTCCAGTGTGCTCAATTTTATAATTTGAGTTAAGGTAATAACTGAAATTCACTTAGATATACTTAATTAATCCCAGAGTTTCTTTAAAACTTTGTTGTACATAACCAATGGCTCTTAGCAGGGTTGCTTTCCTGTGACTGCTTGTATTACAGTAGACCCTCTGACTTAAGACATCCTGTGTTACTCGTCTTCATTCATCCAACTCATTATCTAACGATCTTACCTCGACCATTATTCAAAATTGATTTCAAACGCACTTTATCAAAAAGAGAAATAAACGTTGTCACTCTTGTCAACATTTCTTTTAAAAAAATGTTGTAGATCAGGGTTGAGCAATTCCAGTTCGCGATGGCAAGTTTTAGACGTGCCTGTGCTTCAACACACCGGAGTCGAATAATAAAGTCATTAGCACAATTCCAAAGAACTTGACTTATACCGGGGAGGTGCTTTAGCAATCTTATTCATTGTGTGTTCTTCTGCATATTTTTTTATTGGCGGTTGGCAAACAACTTGGGTTGTGCATTACCGCCTTCCACTGGAATAGTGTTGGTCAAAATGCTTAATGCTTTTCTATCTTGCATGTACTGACCATTTACCTATATTATGCCATCATACGTCTTGTTTCCTGCTCCTTCCCTGTAATTCTACTTTCATTCCTCAAATAAGTAAACAAACAAAACAAAAAATGAATAAATAATATTTACAAAACAAAAAAACATTCAATGTCCAAAATCATATCCTGTTGATTAACTTTGTTTTTGTTTTTAAAAAAAAATTAAGAGTGGCTCTACTTCAGCAAGTTTTCATTATAGTAAAAGTGAAATGTAGCCATCCAATAATTATCTCCAAATTAAAAAAAGTAATTTGTAAAAAAGCTACTGAAGTATTGAGCGACTCATTACATTTTGTTACCAAACAGATAAATGTCTAAGGTTAATAATAGTTAAATATAACTGATTTAAATATACTTACTTTTGAACTTAATGTAGTTTTTAAAATAAAATACAACATATTGAATATATTATTTTTCTTATTTAGTTATTTGGAAATGCTTCTGATGTTTTTTTCCCCAGATTTATTTATCATTTTCTAAGACATGAACCTGGTTGCGCTGTTGTTGTTGTTTGTCCTCCCGTCCAGCAGGGGGCCCCCATTCAGATCAATCCAGCCTCTTAAAAAAACCTGAACTACTTCCGCCTCTCGCAGTTCGTTTCATCAGCCACGAGAGTGAGGTTCAAGCCGACAAAACAGACTTCTCCCCGGCGTTTCAGAGCAATGGGAGACTCAGTGAGCGAGTACTCGGCACGGTTGCAGCAACAGGTGAACTTCCGCTTTAAGATGGAGCTGCTAATGTTAACAGTGAGGCTAAAGGCTCCGTCATGGCCCCGCCAAACTACACAGAAAAAGTTACATTTTACAAATTCTTGTTATTAAGACGGGAGTTCCATTTGAAATAACTTTGTCACGTTTCAGAAGACTCTAATATAGAATTCGGCTTTGTATAATTTTTATATTATGTTGATTTTATTTATGAAATATAACTTTGATCTCCTTTTTTAGTAATGTATGCCTAAAATTGTAAAAAACGTAGTTCTGCTATGTTATAAATCTTAATCCTTATTTATTTATTTAATTCAATATTGAAATTAAACCTTAAAAGGGAAATTGGACACATACTTTTTATTTTTAGAGTTAATTTTGCCTTAAGTTTAAATGTTTTTATTGGAAAACTATCACTGCCACCTGGTGGATGTTGGGATAACTAAATTTTAATTTAAAATAAAAGATGTATTTGATTTAAAAAGAAGAGAAATAAAATATGTTTTTAAACCTTTTCATTTTAAAGCATCAGAGTAATATTCATTATCTTCTCCAAAATTTCTGTTTAAATCTCACTAATTTCAATGCGCTTCATTCTAATTTAATTCATCATAGTGAATTTATTCCCACAGCTCCCTTATTATTGGTCAAAGCGACAAAGCTAAAGTTCACGGCAAATGTTAAAGGTGGAGTTAATGTTAATCCAGTTGATCTGTTTATGCTGAAGGAGAGAGAAGCGCTTTCGGTTTCACTCTGACTGGCATCAATTTGAAGGGTCATGGCTGAATAAATGTCTGCTTTGCACTTAAAATAGAAATCTATCCCTAATCTGTGCTGTGCTTTGGTTTCCTTCCACCTTGCGAAAACATCTATACCTCCTGAGACGTTTTGCCAAATTAAAGCTACAAACTTTAATGTATTTAATGTAGGTTGGATGCAACATTATGTTAAATAGAAACATTTTTGTTTAGCATCCTTCAGGAAGGCAGCAGAGGAGCTACAGAGATCCAGAGCTCAGGTTTAAAAATCTCTTAAGGTGTCTATATAATCTGATCTATAATCCGGATGAGAAATAAAGACACTGTTAAACAAAAACCTATGAAAACTGTTGCAGTTTCCACAAGCCACGTTGGAGACATGCCAAACCTGTAAAAAGAGGAGCGCCGGTCAGATTAGAGTAAACTTTGACCCCTTGGCTTACATCCACAGCTATGTGTGGTGGCTGCATCAGACTGAGGGGACAGTGAGGAAGGCAGTAGCTAAACACAGTATGGATTTGTGTTGCTAACATCCAGGTGCTAATCCTTTAGAACAATAAATATTTTGTTTATCTCCTTGAAAACCCTAACCCTCATTTCTTTTCAAAGGAGCGTGAGATCCAGAGTTTGTCGGCAGAGGTCGAAAGTCTGAAGAAGCACCAGAACCTCCCGCCGTCGCAGCGCCTGGAGGAACTGCAGGAGGAAAACTCCAGACTGAAGTACCGCCTCAACGTGATGAAGAGGGTGGGTGGCAGCGCGGCTCGGCTGCCTCGAGACCAGGTTCGGATTTTAGTCACTGTGCTGTTCTCTGTGTGTGCAGAGTCTCCAGGAAGAGACGACGCCCTGCAGCAAATCCATGCTGAACATCAACCAGCGGCTGCAGGAAGTGTTCGGCGAGGCCATCAGGACGACGTGCCCGGACCTCGATGACCCGCCCCTCGCCGTGACGCCCAACCAGCAGGCCAAGTTTGGGGATTACCAGTGCAACAGCGCTATGGCGATGGCTCAGGTCCGCCTGCTTCCTGCGTGCTCAACTACTCTTAAACATCTCGTTCTGATGTTACAAGTCTGATCGCCTTGTTTTAGCTCCTACCAAACAACAGATGAAAAGTTGCTTTGTTTCAATTCAGTTTTTACTAAAAAATTTAAAAATATCGCAAAAGAAATTAATGTGAATAAAGCGTGTTTTTATCTGCTGGTTTACAGAGAATCAGCCTGGGTACACGAAGCATAATTTATCCGATGTTGATGATACGCATATGTTTAATTAACAGGAAGTAGAACAAAATAAGTTAAGATTATAAACACTCATATCAAATACTTAAATCTTTTTCTGAGATTTTTTTAAATTGAAATTCAGGAAGTTACTTAAAATGTTTCGATTCTCGTTTTTTTTTTAATATGCAAAAAAAACATTTTGATTGAAACATGAATATGAAGCGCCAAAAACTGCATTCTCAACATACTATTATAACCTTGTGCTCTGCAACACCACAAGCCTCTCACAGAGATCTAAAGCGTCTCGGTCCGTTTTGTTTCAGATGCTTAAGGCGAAGGGGACGAAGGTTAACCCGAGGGAAATTGCTGAGAAGATCGTTCGAAACCTGCCGGATAACGAACTCATCCAGAGGACGGAGATCGCAGGACCGGGTAGATCTGAAGAAACAACTGATTTAAAACCCTCGGCAGTCCATCTGTCAAAGTTTCCCAGCTTATCTTTTAAAATAACATGTTTATGACTTTTATCAACTTTCAAACTGTTTTTAAAAGTCGATCTGAATAGAAATTTCAACTTTAATTCTGTGTTGGGGAGAGAATATTACAACTTTGAACAAAAAGCAACAATTCATCTTTTGATTTCTATCTTTATCTCTCTGCTGAATCTGTGAAATATACTCAGTATTTTATATGCATTTCTTTTAGTGTGTAAATATGTTTTTTTAAATCTGTAAAATAACGATGGGTCTGAGATTCATAGATAAAAGTAAACTACATTATTATAGTAAAATTATTATTATCATTAAAAATTATAATTATTTTAAGGTTATCGTTGTAAGGAGTGCTTTTTACTACTGTTAATTTAATCAGATTAAGAAAAGTTACATATTTTATTTTTAAGTAGAATTAAAATATTAGATTTTTATTCAAGTCAGCATCTAATATTTTACTGTTACTCTTGTAGCAACATTTTTATTTGAATAAACTTTTGTCTTATATTCTTTTTTTTATTTTATATTCAACATTTTTGATAACATTGAATATTTTGCCACCAAAGGTTAAATCTGAGCAGAAACAAAGAAAATAATACATATACATATTTTAAAAATGTATTAAGCAAAAAGTTATTTAATATGAATTTTACAAAATTTTACGAATAACCTTAAAATTTTGGTTTAATAATATAGATTTTAAAAAAACTAATCATGTTTTTTGTTAACTATTCTATGATAATTTTGTTGGTTTTCCTCAACATTTTCAGTCTTACAATCAATATTTTTCTTTCCAGACGTTTGGTTACTTTTTCGTTCAGTTTTTCTGTTAAACCTGTGTCTTTTGGTTAGTTTGTGTTTTCCGTTTGGACTCAGCTCATCTTTCCTGCTTCCAGGATTCATCAACGTTCACCTGAAGAAGATGTTCGTGTCCAGGCTGCTGAACAACCTGCTGCTGAACGGCGTCCAGCCTCCGATGCTCGCTTCCAGGAAGAGGGTTGGTCCACAGAAATTAAAACGTCTTCTCCTTGCTGCATTGAGGCTTTAACAGACCGGCTGTTTCGGTTTTAGATGTAGATGAGTCTGATGCATTAACAAGGTTATCAACGTTCTTCCAGCAAATGTTAAAACAAAATCACTCTGATTTATTCTATGCATAAAACATTTCTATACAGTTCTAAACATTGTTTAGCGATTTAAAGCAAAGTTCTGGTATGAAACCATCTGTTTGTGGATAGATGGTTTCAATAACAAATATGGTATTTAAAGCACATTTAAAGCTTTTATTGTGGAGGTTTCCGGTGCAAATGCTACAATGCAGAGACAAAAAGTTCTTGTTATGAATCGGGAGATGTTGAAATGGTGACGATGACGAGCAGGGAACAAGATAAACCAGGCTGAAGGTTAAACGCTGGTAGGGTAGCGTTGGATGATAGGACGCTAACACCTGCTCCAGAATCCTCAGGCTCTGTGGACAATATAACATATAAAAGGCTGTAAATGGCAAACTGTAGCTATGCTAGAAGGTTTACAATGTTATTGAATTATCCTTTTAATGGAAGATCAGAAGAAACTCAACGCTTTCATCTGGTGGTTGATTTCACATTACATTAAACTTTATGTCGGAAGTTGGCTTCATTTTAAATCTTTAATACTTTCATAGTAATAAATTGACTCCATTTTGACTAATCCCAAATACAATTCAAAAACTAAAACCTTATGACATCCTGTGGAGAAGAAGGGATCTGCAGTAGCAGTCAGGATTGCAACAAATCAAACAAGACTGACTGAACCTTGGATTGTTGGAAAGTCGGGCAGAAAGATGTTGGCATTTGGGATACGATCCTTGCACGTTTTGATGATTTTTAACTTCCAGCTTTTCTCTCTGCATCCTTAAAGCTTTTAAACTCCTCTGGGGTTTGGGGGGCGGAGTCATAGGTCAGGTATTAAAAAAAGCCCCAAAAACTTCAACAAAGTCAAACACTAAAAATAAAACCAGGAAATATTCGGCCAAACATTTAAAACCTCAACATAAAAAAAACCCCCAACTTAGTCCAAAAAAGAAGAGTGTCAAAACTGAACTGAGGGAGCGTCAGGCTGGCCGAGGTTGGTAGTGAGATTCCCTGTGTCGTCCAGGTGGTCCTGGACTTCTCGTCACCCAACATCGCCAAGGAGATGCACGTCGGCCACCTCCGCTCCACCATCATCGGCGACAGCATGTGTCGCCTGTTTGAGTTTCTGGGCTATGACGTCCTCAGGTGAGCTGCTCCTGTGCAGTCCACATCAAAGAGTTCTCCCTGAGAGGCGCTCTTGTCTAAATCAGTGACGCCGTTGCTTTGCTGCCGGCAGGCTGAACCATGTCGGCGACTGGGGGACGCAGTTCGGGATGCTGATCGCTCACCTGCAGGATAAATTCCCAGACTACCTGACCGTGTCTCCTCCCATCAGTGACCTCCAGGGTTTCTACAAGGTTTGTGTCTTCATAAACACACATCAATACCAGTCAGACCAGTTTAATTAATTGATACTCAAGTCTGTATCCAGTAAAAAAAAAAAACAGCTGGATGTTTCTGGTTCAAAAACACGGCTTATAAAAGCTGAGTGCTTTTTGCTGTTCGTTTTGAATGTCTTGCATCTGTTCATATTAAACACTGTTTTATTTCAGTTTTTGTTTCAGCTGGATCAACCTTTCGAGTTGTTGGACATAATGAATGTGGCGGGATTTTTGTGCCACCAGGTTAAGCGTGCAGTGGTGCTGATTTGGGAGCCTAGATTTATCAGAAAGGACAAACATTTTAAGAGCGTTTCAGTGACTTGTAGGCTGTGGAAATTGGAAACATCAGATCTAGCCTTTTTCATCCAATCAGAGCACATCTAGCAAATGATACGTTCAGTTTTTTATGGGGGGGTCGAACTCAATATCAGGAACGCCATCAATTTTCTTAAAGATAAAGGCAAAGATTCAAGTCAACAACAAATGATCTAAATCAAGAGGTGTTTGACTTAATGCTGACTGTATTCTTGCTAAAAGTCGCTCCAAAAGCTGATATTGGCAAACAAACATAAATTTAAAGCAACGCTAACTTTCAGAACAGTGTCAGTTTTGGTTGAGTTTGCTGCCACAGTGGAAAAAAAGCAGTAATGTTTTGCCTAAGGAAGACTGCATTTCCCATGAGTACCACCGCATAGCGTCGTAAAATCCCTATCTCCTGGTCGTCTGCAGTTGGATTGAAGTACATTTCTGTTGCCAATGGCTGTGTGAAGGATGAATAGCGATGATGTGATGAATATAATTGTGGTGAGAAGATGTCATATGATGATGTTCAAAATACGAAATGGGGGAAGTGAAGTATGCCGTAAAGCAGTCAGCACATTCGCAGTTGTTTGGTGTGGCAGGGTTACTGCCACCCTCCTCAAAGTTTCTTAGTGCTGGTTAAAGGGATACGGACCACAAATATGAGCACGATTCAGATTATAATTGTTGACGGTGTTTCTTAAAGTGCTAATAAATAAATAAAAAACATGAAAATATTGATTTAAATGTGAAAATAAGTAAAACCAAGGTTAATATAGTATAATTACTGTTGGCTGTTTTTCCATCGAACTGAATATTTCCTTTTCTAGACGTGGCTTTTAAGCTTAGTTTTCTGTGCTTCTCTGTGTTTCAGTCTCGCTCTAAAGTTGCTGCTCTGCCATCATTTTACCAAAGTCCTCTAAGGTTTCTTTTGCAGCTAATTGAATCGCAGCAGCTCAGTTAGTTAAACTGAGCTGAACAAACAAAGAGAGAGCTAAATCTCGATTTTGTGACACACCGACCGCTTTAAGGTTCTCCTCTTCTTCTCCTTCGTCCCGCAGGAGTCAAAGAAACGCTTCGATGAAGACGAGGGCTTCAAGAAACGGGCGTATCAGTGCGTCGTCAGGCTGCAGAGCAAAGAGCCCGATTTCATCAAAGCGTGGAACATGATCTGCGACGTTTCCAGAAAAGGTGGGCTTCTGCTTAAAAGGGACACGATTTAACACCTTAAACCAGGTCAGTGATCTGAGAAACAAACAAAAATCTATTTAAATATATATTTTTCATTTCACTTTTTTTTTTTAAGGGAAATTATCAGAGGAAAACTTCTTAAATTAGCTTCTAAGTAATTTTTCACAGAGCGATTAAAATAAAAGGAATCAGCCAATCAGATTTTTTTTTTTCCTGCTGTTGCCGGGCAGTTTCTTTATTTTTTTTTCTTTTGTTTCTTTTACTGCCGGAAAATCTTCAGCTTCATTAAAGTTTTATGCAGATTTAAATTTTCAGACAGTATCTAGGTTTTATTTTTTTTGTCTTCCTTCTGGTTTTTATTTTCTCCTTTTGATTTTTGTATCTTTAATCTTAGTTTTGTGGTGCCTCAGAACCTGCTTTTAATGGAAGAAAAATGTGGAACAAGCTGGTTTTAAGACTCTGGTCTGTTAAAGGGAAGATTGTTAATGTTAGATAAAATAAAAAAAAAGTCAACTGGTTATTAGTAAGTTTTTAAATTACCATAAAAACATGGGGATTATCGTGTTGATTTAAGAGTTTCAGAAGGTCTACGACTGTCTGGACATCCAGATCATCGAGAGAGGAGAGTCGTTTTATCAGGACAGGATGACCCGGGTGGTGAAGGAGTTCGAGGAGAAAGGTAAGACTCAAAGGAGCCGGCGTGGTAGCAGCCAGTCAGGCGAGGTTCACATGTCCTTATTCTGATTAAAACAGTGAAAAAACAAGAATAAAATATCAAATTAGAGTCGAAGGAACAAAACCTGTCTGTATAATGTGTCACAAAGTTGTTTTACTTGAGAGATCAGCGTTGTGAGGCTTTCAAAGATTTAATATGTCCTTAAACAATCATGGAGATAAAAATATTGTATTAGTTTGATCCTCATAAACAAAATAAACGATAGATGGATGGAGAAGAAAAAACAATTCCAACACCTCCATGCAGTTACTTGAATCAACCACCAGGGTGTGCTGTTGTCATAGATGTCTGCTCTAAAGTTCCTCTGTTCTTATAATATCCTTCTAAGTATCTCATTTTCTCTCTTGATTTGCTCGCCATCCCTCCTGTAACCCTTCGTCTTCCCGTCGTAGGTCTGGTCCAGATGGATGAAGGCCGGAAACTCGTCTTTGTCGAGGGTCAGCCCATCCCGCTCACCGTGGTCAAGTCCGACGGCGGCTACACCTACGACACGTCGGACCTGGCGGCGCTGCACCAGCGGCTGTTCGAGGAGAAGGCCGACGTCCTCGTCTATGTCACGGACAGCGGGCAGGTCCGCGTTGGACACGGCGCCGGACCTCCGGCCGCCTTCAGCCGTCTGGCACAGAATTCTCGGTTTTGATTAGAGCTCTGTTGGTTTTCTACCCTCAGGGGACGCACTTCCAGGTGATTTTTGCTGCAGGGCAGATGATTGGTTGGTACGATCCCAAAGTGACCCGGGTGGAGCACGCCGGCTTCGGCGTGGTGCTGGGGGAGGACAAGTGAGTCTTTATCAGTCATTTCACTCTGAAGCCCCCTAACAATTTCTCTTCTCTCTCCCTGGATGGGCCTAAGCTGACACAGCTCGTCATGTTTTAGTTTAATACAAATGTATATAATTCCAATGCCAGGGATGGAAAGTGAACTGAACTTCATCTCCAGTCTGAGTTGTACAAACGTAGGTACTTCCTAACGACTCCTCAAAGCTGACAAATTCGGCTTCTGTAAGTCTGAGACAAACACGGAAAATTGTTCGTTTACCCTGAGAACAAAATGCGATCATGAGAGCCGATTTCAGAAAGTTAGACCCTGACCTTCATACTAAAAGCTTAAAGCTTTTTTTTTTTCTCGTCTGGGTGAACCAACAACCCTTCGTTTTTTCGAAGTTAACTGATCAACACTAGTAAAATCTTAGTTTTCTCTCAATATTTGGCAAACATAAATAATTAAGATAATTATAACAGCCTAAAACAAAAGAGATGACGTTTAAATTCAGACGTCAAGAGGAAATCTGTAAAACTTGTTTATTTGGTGTTTGTAAACTTCTGATTTCAACTGTATTTTTCGGGGTTCCTGTGCAAACATTAAAAAGTATAAATTAATTTGTGGATTCTGAAAAATATTTCGATTTCCGTCCGTCTTCTGCCACCATCCGTCCGTGGATCTTGTCTGATCACTTTCTTCTATCCGTTCTGCATCCTTCTGTCTGCTGCTTGTATCGTCCATGTTTCTGTTTAGTAATTTATAATTTTTGTATTTATTTTGCTGCCTGTGACTCAGGAAGAAGTTTAAGACTCGATCTGGAGACACAGTGAGGCTGATGGACCTGCTGGAGGAGGGACTGAAGAGATCCATGGACAAACTGAAGGAGAAGGAGCGGGACAAGGTGAGACGATGGTAGCGTCCCGAGCTGTTACACGTGTGGTCATCATGTGAATTTAGATCATCACAGCAGAGATTTTATATTTTGTCTTCACAATTTATTATTATTTTTTTATCCTTTTATAAAAAGGATAATATTTAGGATTTTCTAACCTTTAAAAAGGTCTACAAGTTTTCTTTATTCCTCCATCTGTTCCTCTTTGAGTCGTCGTTAGGACACCCGGACGTTTCCTCTGCCGTAATGCCGATGCTGGGAGTTATTTCGGCTCGTATTGTTTTGGTTTTGTATCAATGTTTATTGTCAGATGTTAAATCTTTGATAAGCGGTCATTAAGCGAGCGCTGGGACGCCGTCCAGCAGGCAGCTCGTTATTTCTGCCTCTGGCTCTCTCCTCCGACGAGGCCAATCTCCACGGTAATGACCGGCTCGCTCCAAGCTGAGCCTGACGGGGAGTTTGGGTTTTTACCACCAGAACACTTTCACTTCCCATTCTTCCTCCTTTTTTCTGTTTGAACTCACAGCTTCACAGATGCTGCCTCTCGCTGTCTGCAGCCAGGCCTCTTGTTATTGAGTCTCTGTGGTAGAAACTGACGAATTAGGCCGACGTGCTGATGGGAGGATGAAAACGGTAGTCGAGCGAATGTGGTTTTACAAAAGAGCCCAAGTTTCAGATCAGTCGAGGGAAAGCTCCAATTTACCAAATAACTACGATCAGAAAAGGATCAGCCAGCAGTTTCAGGTTTAACAGTGGTGTAATGTATTTTCCAGGCACATAATAGTCATTTTTTAGCACAATAATGTAACTGTTACCTTTAGTTTCTATTAAATTGCTGTATAAATAAAAAAAAAATGCTAAAGAAAGATGAGTTTGCATCATAGCTGTATCTTAATGCCCTAAAATCGGCCTCTGTCTCTTTAAGAAGCTACGAATTGGTATCGCTGTTTCTGCCCGCCGTCTACTGATGCCGTTTAAAACGGTTTCTCTTGTAAAAATGAGCTACATTATAGTTTTGGGAAAACGGCAATTTGGGATAGAGTTGCTTAGCTCCAGGAGGAGTTTGCCAATTGCTGCTGCCGCTAGTCTGGTGGAGCTGGAGGCTCCAAGCTAGCGCTTAAGATAGATAACGACATTTTAAAAGAAATAGCTAAGATTTAAGATTAATTTTTGATGAGTAATTAAGATTATTAAATGATTGTTTGCACACTTTAAGACAAGACTTAGGAATCTTTGGTGCATATGTGTGACTTTTCTTCATCATAACAGCGATTACTCAAGGTCAGCCACCTGTAACTCACATCTGTAATAAGGAAAAACTCCTTCATCGACTCTTAAAGTTTCATTCGTTCCCTGTACTGCCAAAGAACTGGGTTGTTGGTTTCTCTGAGGTTTGAAGTTTCAAGCTACAGATCCAGGATGCAGGTTCAGAAACCGCTCAGGCATGTTTCCATTGGACAGCTGTTGGTTCACTTGCTTCACTCTGTCACTGTGTTCAATTAATTGTCTGAGCCATCTGTGGTTTACATCACATTCTGGGTTTAATTGTTTCTGAGCTTTGATTCAAGGAGATCTTGTTGGATGCTGCGATTTAAACCGATGAAACGAAGCGCTTTGTGTCTCCTTTTCATGACTGGAGTTTTTGGACGTCTCTCGTTTGGTGACAAACATGCTGAAACACGGAGCTGCTCTCTGGCGTTTCATGTCTCTTCCAGCTGCCTCAGTCTCATTGAATGAGAAACCTCTCAATTATTCATTTGGTTTCTTGTTGTTCCCTTCGAAGCATTTATAGGTTTTACTTTTTCGCTACGCTGCGTTCTCCACGTTCACTACGACTCTTACTGGTGTGTTCGGGTGGATCAAAATAGACCAGTAAACAGTTGTTGTCTCTTTCCAGTCATTTATATCAGCTGTATGTTGTGCAGCTCAGTTATTCTGTTTTTTGCCATGAAAGATGTGATTATATTTTGAACTTTGTGTCTATTTAGGTGTGAACTGTTTCCTCTATTTTGTTTAACTTTGACCAACATCTGAATTTTTAATGAGTAGGAAAACTTTTTTCAGTCAACTTCTTTTTTTTTTTTTTGTCCATCCAAAATTTGTAATAATCCTGAAGTTTCCCAGTATTGTAAAGCTTTTATTTATTTTAATCTAAAATATTCAATGTCGGAAACTTCTCCGCACAGCTGACCGGTCCATCCAGTTGCTGTGGCCGTCTTCTTCGTTGGTTTGTCCAGTACGTAGCTCCCTTGATGGTTGTAGATTATAAAACAGTAGCATTGAGATTAACTTAGCCCTCCTAGCCATGTTTACAGATCTGATCGCACATTTTTTTGTCAGTTTCTTCTTCACTTAAGCTGTGGTTGTTGAAGCAGTGGTTTGAAACCGCATGCTCAACATCTGCTGTCCTGCAGGTTTTAGATGCAAACCTGCTGCAGCACACCTGAATAAGATAAATGGCTCACTTCCAGGGTTAAGCCTGAACTTTATTGCCTGCTGAATCATGTGATGCAGATGTTTTGAAGAGTCGATGCATCTAAAAAGTGCTGGACTGTAGCTCTTGAGGACCAGGGTTGCACACCTCTGGTCTAAAACTTCCTTAAGATTCTTTGGATGTTTAAAAACAGAAATATATTCAAAACATATGTAAATACTGATGTGTGGTTTTTTTCGTGGATCATTATTGTCATCCGGCAGCAGGAACAAGGAAACCTGTGCAGCCGACTTTGTTGTTTTGCCTGAATTGAGTCCAATTGGGTGTAGATTTCTTAGTTTATGAGGAGATAAAAGCTCCTGGTTTTGAGTCTGTCGGACCTTAAATCCGCCTGATGTTCCTGTTTTTCTCCTGCGTTAAAAGCTCTGTCCTACTACAGTGAAACCCCTAAAGGTGTCACAGCGCCTCTAAAGCACAATAAATCTCCCAGGAAGCTGCGACCTGCTGGCTGAAGGACGAACCTTCAGTGGTTTATAAGATCTGAGCCCACTTATTGAATTCCTCTGGGGGAAAAAAGACTCTGTGGACTCAAATCCCTGGAAAAACTTTAATCAACGTTTTTTTAGCAGGAGAAGCTCCTTCAAATATGATGTGGACGGGAGAAGCTGGTATTTATGTATCTCTCCAAATAAAATAACTTTTGAGATTAAAGTGAGGAGAAAAAGTTGGTGGAGATGAACTGATCAGAGAAATGTGATGGTTGCAACCACAGACTTGGATTTTTGCACTTTTCTATAAACATCTAGAAAAAAGTATTTATTTGGTTTAAGAATGAAAAAACATATTTAATTTTTATCGTTAAAGGTATTTTTTCTGTCTTATCCTCCCGTCATAAGCTGGTTCATAATTTTATTTAAACTATAATAATCAATATGAATCTAATAAAAATCACTTCTGGAAGTTTACATTTCTTATTTCCTCTACTGACCACTTAAATATAACGAAGGATGACTCGGTCAATAACAAGTTTCACCTCCTTAAATGGTTTTACTATTTTTATTATAAATTAGGTATCAACAGAATTCTCAGTCTCAGATGTCAGCAGTCCAATACAAGCAGTCGGTTCCAGCATGTAATCTGCGCCACTATTTCTATTTAGCGGCTGGTATCCAGCATGCAGAGACCAGCAATCACTACAACAGCATTAGCTAACAAATAGAAATGAGTAGGAACGACATTGTTGAAAACTGCTGTTCAGTATTTGAGTAATGTATCTTAACCAAGCCCTGTGTTAACATTTCAAATGACAAAAGTAATATGTTTGTGATTCTAACTGATATCGTATCAGACCAATAGTTTGCATAAGGGTATCTCTGAAAGATGGAGAAACAATCAAACTGATTAGTGTGGAAGTTACTGCGAGTTTAAGTCAGGGGATGGATGTAAAATAAATCTTTAACATTGGCTGAATTAAATGCATTAATGATGCGTTCAGAAGTGAAAGCACTTTTGGCTCCAGTAAATCTGGCTGGATAAGATCGACCAGAAAAACCAAGATTACAATGAGGGGGGTACTCAAATACACAAAAAACTGCAGTCGTTTAAGGGTTTTAATCACTTATCTGTGGACCGGATGTACTTGAATGCACCATAAATGTGTTGCTGGTGGGAACACGCTGGTTTTGGTCCCGTCAGATTTTCCTTCTGTTCTTTAGCAACTAGCTACATTCTTATCAAACCTGTATTGAATTATTAGGCTTGGCTGAATACAGAGAAAGTTTTTCCCAAGAATCTTGTTTTTGTCGCTGTTGAGATAAAAAAAAAAAAAAAACATCTGATCAGTTGATCACCCCAAGTATTTAGAAACCAAAGATGTTTCTGGTAATGAGGCGAACCTACAAAAGCATCTGTTTAGTATCTTAGAGTTTTTCGTTTTTGAAACGATTTTCATGATTTTCTCTATGTTGCAACAACTTTAGACCCTACTGCTGTTCATTAAAGGCTCTTTAAGCTTTTGTATGGCCGCTGTTGGATCTCCTTAAACTTAGCTTATGTTCAGGTGATATCTACCCTCCGACTTCTGCAGTTCCTTTAACTGTTAAATGTTTGAGGAAACGTCAGATTCGAGATGCTCGTCTCCATGAAATCTCAGCTGAAGCTTCTGCCTCAAAAGTGCCGAGGACTCTGGAGGTGTAAGGCTGTGAGAGTGGGGTAGTTTGAGATGAAAAGCACTGTGGGAACCCCAAGATACCGAAGAAAGCAGAAGGAACGGTTGCATAAATCGAAGGCCGATCTGAAGCGGCGTCAGCGGAGGTTCTCGGCGGCCGCATCTGCTGTCTGTTTTAATGAGGTTCGGTTAGCAGATGGCCGACGTGGGCGCTGACCCAGGCAGCGAGGTGAGGCTGCAGGGAAGCTGCTGGCATCCATGCAAACGTCTCCTCAGCATCAGAACCGTGCCGAGTGTCGATGTGAAACCCAGAGCTACATTAACGGATCGACACCTTGTTTTGTTTTTGCTCCACTAATCTCTGCTGATGAAACCGAGAACTGCAGGTATTAAAATTCGAGCTCCTTTTTACCCACGTTTATTTGATCCCACGGTTGGATTTTTAACTGTTATCTTTTTGCTTTTGTGTTTATCACTTGTCATGTCTTGTCATGTATTCATAGGTCAGTGTTAGCAGTGAACAGCCATGTACAATTATGCTCTGGTGGGTTTTGCCTCATAAGTAAAGTTATTTCTGGTTCTTTTTGAGCTCAGAGTGTCCAGTTCTCTTTTCTTTCTTTCTTTTTTCAAAAATTAGCGTTTTTTTAAAAGGAATATTTAGAATAAAAGATTAGGCTTCAACATTGAACTGATTGATTCTCTTTACTCTCATGGTTCCTCCTTACCTTTTTTTTTCACGTTGCGTGACGGAAACGGCTGCTGTAGAAATTAAACTCAGACAGCTGGCGGATACGTTTTATTTTTAAAACAGATTTTGGATCATTTTAAATTGATAGTTTATGGAAATCAAGATTTAACAAACCGTTTAGTTGGAGCTGTGCTGGTTTGCGTCGTTGGCCAGACCTCGATCATCGTGGGACGCCTTCACTTTAGTCATGAAAGATGGATTCATCTGTCCGTCTGTGTTTTACACAATACAGTTGGTGAGATGTTGAGTGTTCAAATCCAGGTTCTGGAGATTTAAACCCACTTCTGACAGGTCTGGAAAGACACCTCTGATAAACGGAGATGCTTTAGATGCATAATTTCTTGTGGAACTCCAAAGACCGTTTACCTCACATCCATCAGGTTTTGCCTCAGTCAGTCTGCCCAGGGAAAGGAACTGAATGTTGAGGCCACACCAATAGGGAAGAACATGTTTAGGACTTATTGAGAGTTGAGTTTCGTAATGATCCTTTTAGAAAGTTAATCAGTTAAAGGAATATTTTGTTGTGTTTTCTTGTACGGTGGCAAAGTTGCTGGACGCTCTCTTCTTTAGTTAACAGATACATTTTTATAAATCTGATGTACTTATGTTAGACCTTCGCTGTAAACCTGCTCATACCGACAGCCGCGTTTTATTTTATGCATGTTACAAACTTTTTATATACCAGTAAATGGCCTGAAGGAGTGCATGTTCGGAAATTGTTTACCGGCGACCGATTTTAGGGCTGCACACAGACAAATCAGTTTTGAGGTAGAATGGCTGCAGATGAAAGAGGAGCCGTTCAAGGTGTATTCAGCCTCTCGGAACGACGGATGGATGCTTTTTACTGGAAGACTTTCGCTGTTTTATTACAAATCTGTGCCAGTTTCACTGTTTTATCAATATAAAATTCTTTATTATCACAAACTCATTAGTAGTGCAAACAGAAAACCATCGAAGCTTGCTTAAAACCGTTCAATATTTCCTTTTTTTATTGTTTACAGGTAATATTATTTATAACTCGATAATTATTTGTTATCAACATAAAATAGCAATATTTGAAATAGTAGCTCCTAAGATTTGGTTCCTAGTTGGATCTGAACTCACCAAATTCTTTTGGAAAAGGTTGTTTGATTCCTGCCATTACAAAGAGTTCAGTTGCATTTGAGGTGGATTGAATGCAACATGGCGCGGGGTTTGGACTTAAGTTTGGTTTTCATTGTCAGACCCTGGACGTGACAAATTAACTAATTTAGTGTTAGATATCTTTGCAGCGGTGAAAAGTGCTGACATGAAGATTTGTTCGGCCCACCTCAGTTCTGTAGCTGAATAAGAAATCTTAAAGTTGACAGATTTTAATTGAAGCTGGGAGTTTTTTCTTGTTCTGTTTTTGTTTCCCAGCATCTTATATACAGTAGGTTGTTACACGCCCAAACAATGTTTAAGTTGATTCTACTCACTCAATTTCTCCTGAATGTACTATATTTATATAAATGTTCTCTTTAAAACTATTGAAGTAATGATTTAAAAAAAAATCTAGGACTGTTGCAACAGATACTTTAAAACATGAAGAAGTGTGATTGTATTCCTTTTTTCATTAAAACAATTGTTTAAAAAATAAAGGAAAAAACCAATTAGAAGAGTTTTTGGAGCAAAAACAGATTTAATCTTATTTTAACTTTAAATCACACTTCTTAAAATGACAAATAATTTATCACAATCGCAACCAAGGAAGTTTTAATTGCCCATCCGACTATTAAACTCTAATCTTCGTCAAAGTAAACAGGATTTGTTTTGTAATGATTTCAGTATGAACAAGTTATTCATTACATATCAGCTTACTTCACTTTAACAAATTGAAACCAATGGACCTTTTTTAACTTTAACCTCTTATTTTAGATGCATAAAATAAGAAAGCTTCAGATCTGATGACCTGATTCTCACCCCGTCCTGATTTGTCCCGTTGGTTTCTTGTCTCATTTTTTCACATTTGGTCGCTTTAGTCTATGTTCTGCTTGGCTGCATTTTTATTTTAAAAAAAAATTCTGGCTCCTTTTAATCCACCTCTTCCTTCACTGTGGAGTCAGACTCAGATTAGTTGGTTTAATCTCTGCCTCCGGTTCAGTAAACTAATGATTGGGGTTAAACTCTGTTCACTGCTTTGATTTGACTCTTAGAGGGTGAAACACTCTCTTCAGTTAGCACAGACTATCAAAGATGGTCCCGTTTATTGACGATCATGTCTGTTGTCGTATGACTCGCCTCTTCTTCTGCAGGTGCTGACGCCGGAGGAGCTGGTCAAAGCCCAGAGAGCCGTCGCTTTCGGCTGCATCAAATACGCCGACCTGTCTCACAATCGCATCAACGACTACGTTTTCTCCTTCGACAAGATGCTGGACGACCGGGGTAACACGGCAGCCTACCTGCTCTACGCCTTCACCCGCATCAGGTGACGCTCTCAGCTCTCCTTCCAGCTTCTGCCATTTACATCAGGGCGCCCAGAACACAACTTTATCGTTTTTTGTTTTTCTAAAAAAAAAGGGAGGTCAATAGAGGACAAATGCTGTTAAAAACCGTTGTAATGGAGGTAATTTTGGGGGTCAATCCCAAAATAAGATGGGTTAAAACAACGCATGAATATATGAACCACGCCAGTAAAATTAGTGGTTCACAAAGGAACTATACCTATAAACTACAACCCGGCAAAACTAACTTTATTCCTCGATGTTTGATTTTAACCATTAAATATAAAACTGGTAGATTTACTGGCAGTTGCCTTCATACAGATGAACATTTAGTAGTTTTTAGACTTTTTTGGTAAAATTTACTCAAGCCTCTGAACTCTCCGGGTAACGAGTGTCAGAATCACGTTTCCCTCTGACCATGCTTAACCATTATTGTTTCTTAACGGGTCTTGTTGGCCGGGACAAAATTACGAGTCCCTATTGGTCAGATATCGACGAACCCAACTGATTGATTGAAAAGCGCCAGCAAGTCAGTTCTTGTGCTCGCCGTCCTCCAGGTTTCAGATATTTTTTAACTGATATTTATATAGCATATGTAACAAAATACACACTTGAGAAGCCAATAAAAAAATTCAATTCAATAAACTATACCAAAAATCATAACTAATCTAACCAAAATAGACAAACTGACCTCCTAGACTTAAATACTGGTTATGGTAAACACACAACACAATGAAATAATTCTTAAACATCCCTCTGAGACAAAGAAGCATTTGGTTTATTCCAATAAATTGTCAGAGCAGGTCTCAGTCTTTAGCCACGCCTCTTTTACGCAAGAAAGGAGAAGTTGATTTTTTTGGTGAACTCAAAGAATAAAAGTATTCATGCATTCATAACTTGCGATGTTCATATGCGTGCACTCCATATAAACATAGAAACGTGTGATGAGAAAACAAATAAACGATACGTTGAATAATGAGTGTGGATCTTATACCATCACCTGGACTCTTCTGTAGCATTTGGATAAATCCCAAAACGACATACCGTCTTGTTTTATTCAAATAAATCTTTAACTGCTCCTCTCTGTCCAGTGTTAAACCTCCAACTTCTTCCACTATACCACTATTACCCATAGTCCTCAAGGATTTCAAGGATTCAAGGAGACTTTATTGTCATTTCAACACATGTGGTACATGAGGTGGAACGAAATTACATACTCACGGTACAGTTCCACCCAAGAGCTAATATTAAAACAGATAAAATAAGTTAAAAAATTAAAATAAATAAAATAGTAGTAAAGTAAATAAAATAGATAAAATAGGAATATACGGTATTAAAGTTCTCAGTGCGGGTGTAGTAAGGTGTTCATTAAATATTTTCCGAGCAGTGGTTTGTTCAGGAGGAGTTCAAGAGTCTCACAGCTTCATGAATGAAGCTGTTTCTCAGACGGGTTTTTCTACACTTCATTCTCCGCAGCCTCCTGCCTGAGGGGAGCGGAACAAAAAGTGAGTGTGTTGGGTAGGATCCTTCCTGATGCAGGTGGCCCTTTTCCTGCATCTGGAGGTGTAGATATCTGTGGTGCTGGGGAGGCTGACTCCAACAATCCTCTGTGTAGCCTTCACCACCCTCTGGAGAGCTTTCCTGTCTGCAGCAGAGCAGCTTCCATGCCACACGTTGATGCTGAAGCACAAGACGCTCTCTACCACACATCTGTAGAAGGAGGTGAGGACTGAGCTCCAGAGTCCAGCTCGACTGAGCCTCCTTAGGAACTAGAGCCCCTGGTGCGCCTTCCTGACCAGAATGGAAGTGTTGTTGCTCCAGGAGAGGTTGTTACTCAGGTGTACACCCAAATACCTGTAGCTGTTGACCACTTCCACCGCAGATCCTCCCATGTGCAGGGGGAGGTGGGCATGCTTGCCCCTTCTGAAGTCCACAATCATCTCCTTGGTTTTCTTTTCATTAATGCAGAGGTTGTTCTCTCTGC
>JAVLVB010000290.1:347081-388451 GCA_032876305.1 Orestias chungarensis
TCAGCACACAGCCCTGAGGGGAGCCAGTGCTGAGGGTGATGGTGGGGGAGGAGATGTTGTGAATCCTCACAGACTGCGGCCTGTTGGTCAGGAAGTCCAGGACCCAGTTGCAGATGGAAGAGCTCAGTCCAAGTGAGGAGAGTTTTTTAATCAGAGTCTGAGGAATCATGGTGTTGAAGGCAGATGTGAAGTCCACAAATTCATAATCCTGTGCCCAAGGATTAGCCTGTCTTACCTATTCCCCCACGTATCGAGCGTTTAACAGGATGTTGAGCTCTTCCTCTCGATCTGCCCTGGCGGAGTTGGACTCTGGGTGGTTTTTTGCCTGGCCGACATTGATCCTTTAGGTTTATTTATTAATTTTTTGCAGCGTGGAGAGGCGAAGAGTCTCGCTTCAGGGGATTTGTCAATCAATCTCACTGCGGGTGGCTGAACCCCTAAGGAGTCACAGGCAATGAGAGATAAAGGTAGAAACCCTCTAACCGTTTGTTTTAGACGTGATTTCTACGTCGAAAAACAAACCTTATTAAAGTAAATTAAATGCTAAAACATTCATCCTGAAATGAATTTAAATGTTCCAAAAATAAAATCCAAGTATTTTGAAAGAGTTATGCATGGAGTCGCCAGGAGCAGCAGCAGTCAGTCATGCAACAGATATATTGAGGCCTCTGCCTTAAGAGAGTTGCTGTATGTGAGTCCTTCTGAGAAGTGTGATATGATAATTACTCAATAACCCAGAAGCAGAAGAAATGTTCCACGGTAATATTCCCATGATGATGACAGCAGTGTTCAGCTAGCACTGCTAATCCATGTAGCTTTAGTTAGCTTCTTCCTCTCTTTAAATCCATCTCTGGCCGTATGGTTAAAAAGCTAGGCGGAGATGTTGGAGAAATGATGTTAAGTTGAAAGATGGTTGGAACTTCCTCCTTCCTTGGGTGTCTGGTCCTGGTTTGCTTCCAACAATCCCGGTTGTTTAAAACGATACAAAGGTCTCATAACAACTGTTAATAAACTTATAGCAAAAGGAAATAATCATCTAAGCAAGCGATGCCTAAACGAACAACTATAAACAAAAGTCTCATACGATGAAATCCGAGGCAGCCTAACTAACAGATGCTCCAACTTCCCCGCCATTAGGATTAAAGCAGTTCTAGCATTCAATCTGGTAAAACTTTTGATATCCGTCAGGTCCATTGCCCGTCTGGCCAACCTGGACGAGGCCACCCTCAGGAAAGCGGCGGAGACCACGGAGATCCTGCTGGACCACGACAAGGAGTGGAAGCTGGGCAAGTGCATCCTGCGCTTCCCGGAGATCCTCCAGAAGATCCTGGACGACCTGCTGCTGCACACGCTGTGCGACTACCTGTACGAGCTCGCCACCACCTTCACCGAGTTCTACGACAGCTGCTACTGCGTGGAGAAGGACCGGCAGACAGGTAGACGATCCTACAGAGCGCCAAAGTCTGGCTTTTAAGTGGTTCTTAGGTTTGGATAGATATGAGTACAGGTTTTGTAAATGAATTAATTTCTACATCCGTCTGTGGTCAACACCATCTATCTATAGTCCAAACATCTGTCTGTTCCATCTATAAGCAAGAATAGGGGTGTCACGATCTGATATCAATATCACATATCGGTCGAATGTGAGCCAAAACAAAAAAATCTGATATCGGCCTACATCTAAAATCTCTGATTTTAGCACTCCAACACAAACAGTTTGATTCGGCGCCACTATTGCAAAACTTGTCATTTATTTTATTGAACTGTAGTATCTTTTTTTCTTTGAAGAACGTTTTTATTTATTTAACATAATGATTATTAATTAATTTATTAGTTTTTCTCATAACTCTTGTTGTTACCTGAGTAATATCACTTAATCAAGCCTTTTCTAACATTTCACTCCACAAAAGTAATACCTCTGTGTGATTCGTGCTTATATCATATCTGGTCAATATTAGTACAGGGCACTACTGAGAACTGAAATATCGGTACCGTATCGAGAAATCTCTAAATGTGACCATCTGTCCATCCTGTATGAGTTTACTGTCTATTTACCATCCGTCCATCTATCTATGAACGCATCTGTGCTTTTGTCTGTTGCTCCATCTATTTTTCAATCTGTTCATCCACACATTTAAAATGTTTCTCCTGTCCTTCTGACTATATGGTATAAAAAAAAAAGAACAGCTTGCTTTGGTTACAAAAGTGCATAAACATTTTAATACTTTTTTTTGGATCTGCAATCAGACACTGAAGGAGTTTTTGTACAGACTAGAAGCAAATTCAAGGTTGACTTGCAGTTTAGTTTGTTTGTGTTTAGCTTGAAGATTTTGTTGCAAATTTACGATTTGAACAGTTTTAGAACGGTAAATTTCTTTTTTTGCAGTTTCTCCAAGTTCTCTCAGTGCTCTCAAAAAAGATGTCTCAAAACAACAACAGCTTATGTTTACTTCTTTAGGTAAACTAATTAAATAACAAACTGCTAGAGAATAATTAGGAGAGCACAGCCTCCACGTGTTTCTTTTGGCGTTTTATGTCTTATTTCCATCATTCCCCAAAACAGCTATCGCAACACTTGAATATAAAGATATAACTACAGATGTGGGTAAGTGTGTGGGAGTTGTTTTGGTGATATTAATTGGCAGGTTGCTGCAACAGAAGAACAATTGCAGCTCTCCAGATCTCTACCGTCTTCCTCTTAGCTGTTCGGTTTTAAAAATAGATGTTTTAGTGTTCTTGAGGAGATTCTGCAGATTAGCAAGGATGTCTCCCTCGGATTGGGTATTCAGCTAAAAGCAGCGCTCCGTATGTTGGCCCTTCTTCCGGGGAATGTTTCATCCTCGGCGTGCTGGAGTGCGAGCACTTGAGACTTAGAGCCGATTTATTATGCTAATTCTCCTCACACAAGCTGAAACTCCAGTAGAAGCTTTTCTGTGTGTGTTTTTACTCTTTTTATATTGTAAAGTATGGATCGGTTCAGTTTAGCTTAATGTCATGTTGTACTAAAATTTATCGGGCTTTTAAATTAGATGGGAAAACATCAGATGAACAAGATAGATTACAAGATTGAAACTAGAAATGTTAAAAAAAAGAGAGAAAATAGAACCCAATATAAAAATCCTACTAATAACTGAACACTTTGTTAGTGAGCATAATCAGTAATAGCTCTCAGTCGTTGCTTTGTTTCTGACTTTACCTCTCACACCATTGTGTGGAATATTTAATTCAGCTGAATCATTCACTAGATCTTCATCACCTGGCGCAGGTACAGCGTATTAAGGTCTCACACCAGTGTATTTACATTAATAACAGCAAATCATCATTACCTTTCATGCTGGCTCAGATCCTGATGTTTAAAAAGAACGCAGGTTAGCCTAATCAAGCGTTATCTTTGCTACATGCAGTTAGCCAAACCTACTAAACCAGCGCCTTACACAACTAAAAATGTGTATAGATATATTTTCTAAATATTTATTTTATACATTTTATGTCCTTTCAAGGTAATGTTGTGAGTGCTGCTTCCCTTACGCTGAATAATAAGAACACTAAATTGTTTTAAATGCACTTTAGCTATGGATAACCTTATCATCCTAATGCTAAAGTTTAAGGGATTTTCAGACATGACAAAAAATATCCACAGCCAGTAAAAATATATCAAAGTGGTGCAGTTAAAGTTGTGTACAGAAAGTAGTAGTAGAGCCTATAGAACAACCTGGCGCTAGTTGGAAAAAGTATGCTAATGCTAAATTACTCACGATGATAGCCAGGGATTATGTTATATAAGAAAGACACTTTAAAAATAACTGGTTCTGAGCACCAGACATGGTTTTTACACGCGTACCAACGCATCAAATGCAAAAAAGAACCCTGGTGAATCAGTGTCGAATTAAAGCTAAAGGGTAAATTGTATTAGCAGTGTGCTGTTCTAAATGTAGCATTTTGACGTTATACGCCGTGGGATTTATTCATGGGGAAGGACCACAGCGTGGTGTAGCCGTAGCATGCTAAAATGGCTAAAATTTTGATAGCTAAGGATTTTGTTTCTGTAAGGACAATTTAATTTTGTATTTGGGTGTTATCAAAGTGGCATTAATACTATGCACTGAATCACTTACGAATAACCATTATCCACCTTAGTGGCTGAGCATGCTAATACTATTTTTACTATGTTATTCTACTAAGATAAACTGACTAAGCCAAAGCTAAGTAGCTTTTGTTGTTTTCTGGTCTATTGGGATAGTTTAAGATCTATTATCTTATACTGCTTGCTTGCTTAGGAGCCATGTTTAATGTAGATTTAAATTCATATATTGATATCTAGAATATCAACATTCTAGTAAAGTATAATGTTTATTTATTAAATGCTGCCATGTATAATGTACATTGTTTGATTAAAACTGGTTTCACCAAAAAGCTATAAATGCAGCAGTTCGTCACCCATTCATGTCCATGTGTTCTTTAGGTTTTAATTTGTTTTGTGAACATTCAACATGTATTTGCTGCAAAAGCTGCAAATGAGCCCAAATCAAGATTCCTCAACTGCTGTTTTAGTTATATGTTGCTGTTTGGCTGTAATAAACAGAATAATAAAATAAACCTTGATCTCATATGCGCAAAGACATAATTTCTTAAAGAATCTCAGGTTTGTGGTTGAATTTTCCTAAAACATTAATGTGTTTTCCGCCAAACTGTTTTGGGGAACATGATTTAAAGTTGAAATATCACTAGAATCTGGTCCAGAAATATTTGCTCATGGTTTCTTTTCTTCCTAAACTCCCTCAAACAACTCATAGAAAGGATTAATGTTTCAAATCTGAATTATTGCTTAATTGGCGTGTGGCTTGTAACATCCAGCGACAACTTTACTTTGTTCACATCACTGCCCTGTTTGTTTGTATAAATAACAGACTAAAGGTTTCCGTCCATCATGGTGCGTCGACATTCACGCCCCCTTAATGAGCGCCCCGCTTAACGCTCCCTCCGCCGTTCTTCACGGCCTGCTGGGTTTGTGGCCCGTCACGCGGTTCTGACCCGATGGGCTGGACGCTTGTGGGGTTCTGAACGTTTGGATCACTGGTATTTATTTTGTGTCGGCTAATGACGGCATCGTTAAATCCGACTTCTGACCTTTGATTGTTGTTGTAGTGACTGAACATTTCTCTCATCTCCCTTCTCTGCCGTCTACCAAACATTTCACTTCGCTTCTGGTCGCTCTTCTGCTCAACGTCTTTAATAATTTATAGAAGATAATTTTTTAATGATAGACTATCAAAATTAATACACAGTTTGGTTTGAGTGAAAAATGTTGCTTTCTATCAGTTATGATTCAGGTCAGATGTTTCTACATTTGTTTCTGTGTTAAAGTTTAAATGACTCTGTTGAGTATTGCCGTTGACCTTTTGACCTGGCGTGTGCCCGTTTTTCATGTCGAAAGGGGATTTTCAAGCTTCTTGTTTTTAATCTTGTTGCCTCTGAGAACTGTTTGTTCTCCTGTTTCCGAAAGTCCTAAACTACAAGGATGCCCAACATGTTGGAATCTTATTTAACTTGTTTGCATGTTTCGAAATTAGATCAAGTCATTTTAATGACTTTGTTTTGTCTCCTTGGTT
Source organism: Orestias chungarensis (assembly GCA_032876305.1). Taxonomy (NCBI): domain Eukaryota; kingdom Metazoa; phylum Chordata; class Actinopteri; order Cyprinodontiformes; family Cyprinodontidae; genus Orestias; species Orestias chungarensis. Next base: position 352,691 of record JAVLVB010000290.1, read on the forward strand.
TAGTGGCTTAGCAATGGGAAAATACTTAAGTAAGCAGAACAAAGTTGGGTAAAACAAGCTGAAAGGTGTTGGCGCAAAAACATTGTCCAATAATTAGATTATGATGTGTATGTTACCCGGTAAAACAACCCATATAAAAGCTTTTAATTTATTTTTAAAACTATTCTTCTTTCAGACTGGAGTGAAAAAAATCATAGAAATGCAATATCTTGGTTATAAAACAAGATTTGTCAGCACAAAAGATTTATTTATTCTGCTGTATCTTCTGACAATCTGAGTACTCTTTCACACATTGGCGACTTGTTTAGCAGTTTTACACTCTCCAGTGGAAAATGATAGATTTCCTGCCCAAAAATGGCAGAATTAAGAAATAAAATCACGTCGATTATCGAGAAAATTGCCTCTAATAAAAGATTTTGATCTATATGTCTGTTTTACACAAGTTAGATGGTTACACTGGTAAAACTATACCCTATGAATGTTCTTTTCACTTTAAAATGTATATGGTCCAAAAAACATTTTAATTGCTAATGGTTATGTGTGGATGTGAAATGTACAAGCGTGCAGAAGGAATCAGAAAACACAGATTTTAATAGAGTAATTTCTACAAAAACCAGGTGGGAACTGAGCAGAATAATCGACCTGCTTCTCTTTGTGTCCAGGTGAGGTGATCAAAATCAACATGTGGAGGATGCTGCTCTGCGAAGCCACAGCTTCCATCATGGCCAAAGGTTTCGACATCCTGGGCATCAACTCTGTTCAGAGGATGTGATCCAGTCTTCCTCCCACTTCGGCTGAAATCAGAGTTATGATTCAAAAACCACAGGACTGTAATTTCCTAAAAGAATTGCCTAATCAAACAATAAAGAGACAAAATGTAAAGTTGGGGTGAATATCATCCCAACTGAAGGATCTTTTTTTTCTTTTTTTAATAAAGAGCTATTCTGAAACTGAAATGTTTCCCATTTGCTTATCTTATAAACTTTCTGCTGAGGGAAAAAAAAAAAACATGTCTGGCCGCTTTTAGAAATTTCTCCCTTCCCATTTCAGATTAGATGTGAAGAGGAAGGAAATTTGCAGACTGCTGTTAATTCATGACTAATTTAAACCTGGATAATAAGATAAATCCTGGATAATCACAGGCAGCCTAGAAGGATCTGCTTTTACACCTGGGGAGAAGGCCAACACCTGCTCAAATCGAGCTAATCGGTCCTGTTTTATTTTTGGTTTTAACCCCAGGTGTAACTGGAGAGGCATATGGATCTCACACCATTACATACATCAGAAAATAGTTTACATTTCTTCCCTTTTTCCCTGAACCTAGCTTCCTGTTGGCTGCCTCAGTGACTGATCTGTGACGCTTTACCAGGAGGATTTTGGTGCCTTTTGTTTTAGTAAAACTGCTTTTAAACTGGTTAAAGCAAAAAAAAAAAAAAAAAAGTTTGAAAACTGAAGAAAATCCTTCTGCACCGACAATGGATTCTTTTAATGAGAAACTTCAATCAATAAAACCCTTTTTATTTTTAGAGAACAAAAAGGTTTTCTGGTCTCAGGTCAATCTCGAAGATCACTCTGGTTTAGCTTGTTTATATGTGATGTTTATTTTTTCTCTGTTAAATATGTAAATCAGGGTACAATAACGTTTTTAAAGGATCTTTAGTTTGAAGGAATCCAGCTCAGGTTGGATCACAGAGTATTGCTGTTAGAAAAAGTAGAACCCATTTCTGATGAGTAAAATGTTTGGTAGTTATTAAGCACTAAATCATGACTTAAGTAACTTTAGTTTAGCATTAGCTTTTTTTCCCAACTTAAGTTTGCTGCTACAACATATCTAGTCTAATATTTCTTTGCACCTGCCTTAGAATTTATATATGGGAATTATGAGTCATTTTATTTGCAGTCAAAATTACAATTTAAGAAATTCCTAATTGGAAAAACAAGGCGACGTTGTCTCCGTCCTGTGCGGGCCGATTCAGGCGGACTGATTTCGGCTTCAGCTCTTTGGTTTGTCCCTCCTCCGAAACATTGTTGTTTATTTTGGGACGGTCAATAAAGTTCCGACACGAACACTCTTGAAAATAAAATAAAAAAATAACTTTCTGGCTATGACACACAATTTTAAAACAATATTGTGAACTTATTCTACAGGGTGACAGAGATGAGGCACACTTTTTTAAATATAAGTTTAACCCATCTTAACATTTTTTACAAAGTTTTACTGTAAATATTTCTTCAATAGCTCCCAGGTTAGAAGACCCACTCACTCCAAATCAGTCTTAAAATGTTCTTCTAAATGGCACAGATGAGGCACACTTGTGTAATTTGTAGCCTAGTGTAAAAATATTTTCACCACGGTCTAATCAAGCTGGCCTGGAGGCAGTAGGCGATGATGCTTCAGGCGTGCCTCGGACAAAAGAAAATAAACAATTGAAGAACAAACATTTTATTTAAAGGAGATGCGTCACTATAGAGCCCAGAGTTCATTCACCTTTCTCTTCTCTGCTGATCTGCTTCGATTTGTCTTATAAACTTGAGCATTTATAAAAAGTTAGCTTCCCTCAGAGGTCTAAACTAGTTGCTAAGAATTGTTTGCCTGCATTTAAACTAATTGCTTTTTCCAGTACCGTCCTCCCATCTCAGTCTCTGATGTACGGGAACTCATGTTTGGTGCGTTTTAGATTTGAAAGAAGAACAAAAATGAAAAGAGAAAATGCAGTTTTCCTCCTTCAGGGCTTGAGTGCCGAGGCTTTCTTAGCAGAACTTCATAATGCCAGGCAGACATTCCCAGTCCCATTTAATTATAAATCACAACCACTCTATGGCTGCCTGGAACAAACTAATTGTTCAGTCTGCTTCTGCCACCTGACAGTGTTACACTTCCACTTCTATGAAACTTTCATGAAGCTGTGATTCGGAAGTCACACTGTTGTTGTTTGGAGTTCTTCGGGCTAATGAAATATCCACATCGCCATATGTCCCAGGACCTTATATCTTGTCTCAGGACCCTTTCGCAGCTTCATGAAACATTCATCAGGCTTTTAAAGAGCGACGTTGGGCTTTAATTTGTGTTTTTTGTGCTTCAGTGTGACGGCGGAACGCCGCTTCAGGAGAAACGCCTCCACGCCTGTCTGTTACTCTCCGTAGAGGCGGAAACTGGGTGGATGTTGGAGATGAGGAGGACCAGATCTGGGTGACATCTTGCTGCAAGCAGAAGGTATCCAAAAATTTACAATCAGAAATGTATTCACTTGATATACAATTTTTTAAATTCTACACTTTGAAATCGAAAACAAATCAAATGAAGATAGCTTTGAATTGAGCCAGAAGGTTACAAACTTTAATTCCTTCATCACTTTACCATAGATGTAATAAATGATGCATCAATTGTACACTGCTCAGAAAAATAGGGAACACACATAACACACCCTATATTTGAATGAATGAAATGTTCTCATTGAATATGTTGTTTTGTACAAAGCTGAATGTGCTGACAGAAAAATCACACAAAAATAAGAAATAAAATTTATTGAACAATGGAGGACTGGATTTGAAGTCACACACAAAATTCAAGTCGAAAAACACTATAGGCTGATCCAACTTTGCTGTAATGTCCTTAAAACAAGTCAAAATGAGGCTCAGTAATGTGTGTGGCCTCCATGTCCCTGTATGACCTCCCAACAACGTCTGGTCATGCACCTGATGAGACGGCGGATGGTCTCCTGAGGGATCTCCTCCCAGACCTGGACTAATGCATCCGCCAACTCCTGGACAGTCTATGTTCCAACGTGACGTTGGTGAATGAAGCGAGACACGATGTCCCAGATGTGCTCAACCAGATTCAGGTCTGGGGAACAGGCAGTCCAGTCCATAGCTTCAATGTTTTAATCCTGCAGGAAATGCTGACACACTCCAGCCACATGAGGTCTAGCATTGTCCTGCATTAGGAGGAACCCAGGGTCAACCGCACCAGCATATGGTCTCACAAGGGCTTTGAGGATCCCATTTCGGTACCTAATGGCAGTCAGGCTACCTCTGGTGAGCACATGGAGGGCTGTGCGGCCCTCCAAAGAAATGCCACCCCACTGTCAAACTGGTCATGCTAAAGGATGTTGGAGACAGTAAATTGCTCTCCACGGCATCCCCAGACTCTGTCACCTCTGTTACATGTGCTCAGTGTGAATCTGCTTTCATCTGTGAAGAGCACAGAGGGCCTGTGGCAAATTTGCTAATCCTGGTGTTCTCTGGCAAATGACAAGCGTTCTGCACGGTGTTGGGCTGTGAGGACAGCCCCCATTTGTGGAGGTCGGGCCCTCATACCATCCTTAGGGAGTCGGGTTCTAACCGTTTGTGCAGACACATGCACATTTATGGCCTGTTGGAGGTCATTTTGCAGAGCTCTTCCTGTTCCTCCTTGCACAAAGGCAGAGGTAGCAGTCCTGCTGCTGGGTTTTTTGTCCTCCTACGGCCTCCTCCATGTCTCCTGGTAGCGCCTCCCGGCTCTGGATGCTACGCTGACAGACACAGCAAACCTTTTTGCCACAGCTCGCATTGATGTACCATACTTTATGAGCTGCACTACCTGAGCCACATGTGTGGGTTTTAGTCTGTCTCAGGCTACCACGAGTGTGAAAGATCCATCAACATTCAAAAGAGACCAAAGCATAGGCCAGAAAGCATCGGTACTGAGAAGTAGTCTGTGGTCCCCTCCTGCAGAACCTCTCCTTTGAGTGTGTCTTGCTAATCGCCAAAGATTTCCACCTATTCCATTTTCACAACAGGATGTGAAATTGATTGTCAATCAGTGTTGCTAGCTATATCGAGAGTTTGATTTCAAAGAAGTTTGATTTACTTGGAGTTATATTGTGTTAAGTCTTTCCTTTATTTTTTGAGCAGTGTATTCAACCCCTTTAGTCTTATATTGCTTTTCTAAAAACGTCAGCCGCAGAATTCACAAAATTAGCTATCAGTCTATTTGTGTGTGACGTAATGTCAGCTTTAAGCTTTTCTGTGAAGGCCTGAAAGGTTTGCTAGAGAACAAACAGCATTAGGAAGGAAGTTGTGGGGAAAACTCAGGTGTTCATTTGATTAAAAACAAACTGTGGTTCCTTTTTCCCCTTCTAATCGTCTCAATTCTGTAGATGTGAACACAGCAGTTACAGTAGGGTCCGTCTGGAGGCGGTAGTGTCTTTTCTGAACTACTCCTGGTGGTTTATGGTGATAAAAGGGATCCGACAGAGCTACCAGATGTTCGCTGCAAGATTGCCGTTGCATTGTGGAATGTGGTAGGAGTAACAAACCAGGGAGCAGAGACTGGTCTACTATTTTCAGTGTCTACTTCCCAGATGTTCACTAGTGTCAGTGTGGCGGTTCTCTGCTTGCAGCAGTAAAGGGAAGGTCCTATTGTTAGTCAATAAAAATAACTTGTTTCTTTATCAACTTTATTCCGCCAAGAACTGCGCCCGAACAGCACTTCCTAGTTTAATGAAGAAGACCGTAAACGCCCCCAAAACATATGCTCCTGCATAACAGTGCCCCTACTGGATGGACATGTAATATAAACAAAACAAAGGAATAACAATCTCCCACTTTTCTTAAAAAAATAAAATAAAATAAAACAAAGATGTATATATTTTAAGACTGATGAGAAAACACAGCCGTTAAGGATTTTGTTAGAACAGTTTCAACGTGATAGAATGTGAAACATCTTTTGAATTAATTTATTGAACAATCCAAAGTCCTTCATAAAGAGCCTTGAGGAGTGAAGTTGTGGATGCTCCCTTCTTTGTTAAACAGTCTTTTGAAAATGTATGGTCTGTACTGTAGCTTGTTTGAGAGAAGATACTAAATTGCTAGCATCAAACATGACATCAGGCCTGCTCTGTCTCGCCACCCACAGAAGTTGGCCTATCTTAGATCTGAGCTGCTCAGTCTCCTTTACAGTGAGAGGTTAAGCTGACTCTGCTGCTCGTGAGGGTGAGAGGTGTATGCACTCCAGGTGCTGAATGTATGTTCCTTGGTGTATTTGTACCTTCTTACCTTCAGTAACCAGATTTACCCCCACTTAGGAAAAGCTATTGTGTGCTTCAAAACCAACATTAAACTTCAACCTCAGGTGAGGTATGACTGACTCTGAAAACATGTGTGAATCACCCCATATAAAATCATCAAGATGACAACCAAGTACACTTGTTACATTTTTGAGCTCATCCAGCCAATGGAAAACTGCAGGATCAACCTTAGACATTATGCCTCCTGTTTAAACCTTGATGCTTTTTACCCTCTTATACCAATACAGTGAAGCGTATTGGTATAAGAGGCCATACAGACATTTTCTCAGTTTCTAAAGCAAACCTGTGCTATTGGCCTCTGTAGGAGGTTTGATGAAAATGTCTCTGAAGAGTTCCATTCCTTGGAAAAAAGGAGATTTAATGTCCATAGAGTGAAGTTCCTATTGTTTTTGACATATAACTGCCACCAGGAGTCTCAGTGACTCTGAGGCACAGGTTGGAGAGTCCTTTTGTAGGTCAGAAACTTGTAGATCCTCAAATCCTCGTGCAACAAGTCTTGGTTTCGGTATTATTCCATTTTCAGCTCGTTCAGAGTGCACACCCAACAAGTGGAGACACGCTTTTGTCCTTTGGCCTCAATTTTTTCAAACACTTGGTTCTGTTTCCAGCTTTTTATTTCATTTTTCTTTACTTCATTAAACAAAATGTCCTTACTCACAAAAACATCCTCGTGCGTATCCGTATCCTCACAATCTGCCTGGACGTGAAGATCCTCCAACTGTGACAGATCAGCTGATTCACTGTTGCCAGCCACTTCCGCAGGCTCAAGCAGCTCCAAGTTAAACCAGTTCTTGTATTTCCCGGTTGCTTTGCCAGCACTCCCCAACACTTTGGCTTTCTGTGAAACACCCTCTGCATTTCTGAATGTCACAATTTGACCCGTCTTTAGGATGGTGTTCCCATTATGCTGTCTCTGCCTTTGCATTTTCAGGAGCAGGCAAAGGGATGATTCTCAGGATTTACTGCAGTAATGTCTCCTCCTAAATTCCCTTCAATGATGTCCACTGTAAGTTGTCCTTGATTGTTCTCCTCATTGCAGGCAATATGAGGTTCTTCATTCTTGTGAGTAACTTTTCTCAATCTGAGTTGGTGCACCCTGACACAGATGCCTCCGTGTCTAACAAAAACAACTGCACCATCTTGACCAATCACCACTCCAGGTCCTTTCCATTATTATCCACTCTTTTGTAAAATACTTTGTCTCCAGTTTCATATTTCTCGTCTCTGGGCCGCAGCTGTTTCTTTAATGCTCTGCGTGTCCTTTCTGAACATTCTGCTTCTGAAAAGGCTTTTCTTGCAGCATGCAGGGCTGAAATGTGCTTGGCAACCCTTTCGCTCTTGGTGGTGCTGTGTCTATTAATACAGAGGGCAGGTTGGGATTCTGCCCGAACACCAGCTGATGTGTGTGTATCCATGAACACTCTGCATAGAGTTCTTTGCCATCAGGGCCCAGTCCATGGCAGTGCTCCAGTCACATCCAGTACTTGCTTTGACTTTCAGTAGGATCTCCGTCAGAGTTTGATTATGGCGCTCTAACAGTCCATTTGACTATTTCTGAAGTCCTCTTGGTGGTTAAGACACTACCAGCACTAAAACGGGTGAACTGGTCAATAATATGTCGGTACCAAACCCCAGGTTCAAGTTCGTGCAGATCCACAGCAACGGTTCATGTATGTAGATGCCAATGGTAAGCCGACAGCAGGTTTTGGTTTGGTTTGGTCTTACACTGGTTCATGACCTCTTTCAGCAGGCTGTCACATTCTGTGTCCTTGTTGCCAGAATTTGTCAAAAGTCTTTGTATTTTATCAGCAGAGGCGTGTCCTAACTGTTTATGAAGTTTCTTCAGAACTTTCATCTTTTCACTGGTCTTCATCTTGTCAGTTGTAGTCAGTATGTGTTCCTCCGTAGTTTCTAATAGCTTATCAGCTTTGTGCGGACAGTTTTTAACCCAGTGAAAAGTACTTTGGCACACTGCACATTTCGACCGCCGTCCGTACTTATCCAGCGGGTTTGTACCGGGCTGCGGAGTGTTCTGATGTGGACTTTGCTGCCAGTACTTGCCTTTTTGCCGCCGTTGCTCCGTTGCAAACACGGACTCCTGGCTAATGGCTTCTGCTGCCGCACCTCTTTTTTCGCCAAATATTCCCTTCAAAGCGGGTTACATCTGAGCATGCCGTTAAGGCCAACCGTCTGTCCGTTACATGCAAACACGCGGTGTCCAAAATTGCGTCAGGTAGCTCCATGTTGTATTTTTTTATGCGCGAGTAACGCTGCTCAAAATCAATAATATAATCGACATGTTAACTTCTTTTTTGATTTGATCAAAATCCGAGTACGCCTCATAGATTCTATCCTTTTCCTCTTTTAGGAACAAGTCCTCTAGTCTAGCGAACAATGTGGTCATTCCAGTGTCATTATTTAGATTGTCTACCGGAATTTCCATCGCCGTGTCCCGCGCTCTTCCAGGCAGTGCCAGTGTGACAGTGAGCGCTTGCTTTTTCTTCTCCAAATGTTGACTTCATTCTTCCAGCTTTGGTAAGACTTCCCTTCCTCAAACGTTGGTGGAACTCTGTAGTAACTAACCATCCTCTGCTACCAATGTTAATCAATAAAAATAACATGTTTCTTTATTAACTTTATTCCGCCAAGAACTGCGCCCGAACAGCACTTCCTAGTTTTACGAAAAAGAGCACAAACCCCCAAAAAACATATGTTATTGCATAACAGTGACCCTAGTGGATGGACATGTAATACGAACAAAACAAAGGAATAACTGATAAATCTATCAGTGCCATGTCACCTTAGATAAGATTTAAATAGCGCAATAGAAAGAACACACCTGAAAACATTTCGTTACATATGTGAAGGCAGTTGAATTCCATTTTATGATGAGTTTTAAATATCACTGCTACGACATTTTTGGAAAAAAAAAGGTTTTATATTTTGTTTTATGATTTCTTCAGTAATGACTACCCTAGAACTGTAGCACTTTGAGAAACCCTGAAATTTATAATCGATATTAAAGTGAACTAGTAACTGCAATACCATTAGGTAGAGGTTCAGGGTAATTATTGGATAGTTTACCTTTCAGTCTTTGATATTACCACACCTTTATGCTTCACGAGACAAATACCATTTATTACTTTCAGAATTGTTGAAAATACCCTGATACAAATATTTGTCATACTGCCCGTCTCTCATGGACGCCATGAAACGGCGTAGATTTTGACTTCACAATAATAAGGTTCAATGCTTAATGCACTCTCAGGTTGGGTTTCAAACCTGATTGGATTAATTAATTTCTGTATGATTTTGACATTGTTATTTCTCCAAACTCAACATTGGATGTAGGGATCAAATTTTGAGTTTGTTGAAGAGATTTTTCTGATTGTTTGGTATAATATGGATTAGAGCTGTTTTATTACAGATTCATGTAGATATTTATAATTGTGTTATTTCATCAGGTCAATAATTTGGATTTTCTCATCCTCAATGTTCCCTAAGGTGTTTAAAAGTTTTCTTTTTTCTCCCCGTTATTCTTAGTTTGTCTTGCTTTTAACCTCCCAACAGATCTGAACCAGAGCCGACACTCATGACAGAGGAAGGAAGTCTGCTTCGTCTCTTACAGTAAGTCTAGTTTCTGTTACATTATGCTTGCATGTAAAATTATTCAAAACTTTTGATTGCAGCTTAGGGAGCATAACTTATCTTACAAGAGTTTTCCAAAAACCGGCCAATCACAATCACTTCCAACATGATTTGGATGTTTGTCGTAGACAGCATGAATCATCTCAGATTACTGGTTAGCAGTAGCTATTTTTTTAACTTTGTATGCTTCCTCGTTGGAGCAAACTGGAGTTGACCTTTGCTGTGAACGTATTGGAGTTCAGACATGGAGCTCTTTATGCACCTTACTGTAGAAACTGGGATCTAATGGTGGTTGATGATACTCTGCCACGTGGTGGCGTCCTCACTGCACTATTATGTTTTTTGTGCAATGTTTTCCATGCATTTTGCTCATTTGTCTTCACTAAAATCCTGATGTTGTAAAAGTATTCTGTTAAGTAGATTTAGTTTGTTTTAGCCTCTAGATGTCGTGCTAAATATTAAAAAAATAACTTTTTGGTTTAACTAGAAGCATTGTTTTCTCTCCTGCAAGGAAGCAGACCGATCTGCAACCCTCTTACTGCTAATATTACAAAACCTGGTTTCTGCTGTTGGGTCTTAACCTTGGAGTTCAGCTGTAGTTCCTTTCATGGCTCTTAACTCCAGATGGAGAAGCACATATCTGCCTCTCAGAAATTGAACCCCACCGCAACCTTTTGAATGCCTCTTGCTCCGATTATTATTCTTAGTTAAAATATGTGTTTTATGTATATATGGCAGGAGGAAAGTGAGGAAGTCTGCACTCTGCCAGTATTAATCTCTTCAGTGGCGCAGCGTGGCAGCTCGTCTTCAGTTCTCCCGCCACTTCCTTTGAAATTGCCATCAGTAATTTGTTTGGCACCAAATCAGGTCTCAGAGAGGGTGGGAAACAATACGCAGGTTCACAGAGAAATAAACATTTTAATTAGGTAGTTGGCATAAAAACATCTGGATTTAAATTAATGAATCAAAGAGAGTAAAATGCAGTAATAGAGAGATCCACCTTGTTTAGTAAAGATATCAGAAACTGTTCAGAAATATTTGCCTGTCCCAGTTTTTGTCAGATCACCTGTTGAAAGAAAACTCATCGCAGCAACAGCAAAAAAAAAGTTTGTTGTTGGTTTGATTCCCCTGAAGCATTAAATGTCCGCTTCCTGCAGTTATTTGTCTTCATATCCTGTCTTTGTCCAGGCAGCTGAGGTATTTCCCCTGCTTCTTCAGGAAGTGGTGTCATAAAGGTCCAAAATATTTAAAGGGAACTTCATTCCTCTGTGTTCTGGAAATTGTACAGGTAGACTGTCTGCACAGACTCATATTTTAGTTTCCTTATAGTCTGCTTTGAAAGAGTCTCTGATCTCCAACAAACCCAAGGCCAGGAGTTGTCCGCTGACTCTGCAGTGCCAGTCCGGAGACTGTCCTCTGAAACAGAAAACACTAGTTAGATTCTAAACATTACATAATTTTTAATGAAATTATGCTCAGGGTTTTGTGATGATTTGGATAGTACCTGGAAACTACCCAACAAGTTCCTCAAAGGATTTGGATGTGACTTGTATGTTGTACTAAATCTGATACGTATATATGACGTCATATTTCAGCCTAAAACCTGTGGAGCACATTTACTAAATGAAATGAGAGCGTTACATTTCTGTACGCAGCACGGTTGAGCAGTAAGATGCTGTAGAGAGACTGGGTGTATTTGTTATAAAAGACTGCAGAGCCGTGATGATGAGATAGCAGATGATAACAAATGACCGTATAGATCTCGAACAAAGCCGACTTGTTTGTAAAACTCCATACCTTATATGAATGACGAGGCAACATCTGCACCTCAGTCAACCCTCAATAAGACGTCTATGGTTACTGCAAACAGCTGACAAATACGTCCACTAAAGCGTATTTAAGCTTTCACTCTCTACAGTGTGCTGGGGGTTGTATTATTATTGGCCACAAAGTCATAACTTAGCATCCGGACCTGCTGTGTGAACATAGTCTGTGTTGCTGTTTTAAGTTTTTTTTCTCTGATTTAGATTTTTTCTATATTCAGTTGAAGAAACGAGGATTTAAATGTTGAAACAAACACGCTGAAAACAAATGATTCAAAACTGCAAACCCAATGCTGTGTCGTTTTCTAAAGTACTTTGCTAACCAGTGGCCTCCACTGACTCTCCTCCAATTAATGAGCCGTTACCTGGGGTCCGTCCGACAGAGGTGCGTCAGTCTGGTTTTGATGGTGCCAGTCTGCTCCAGCAGGTAAAGGCAGCAGTGGACCCGAGCCCTGACTCCCTCCGCCTGCACCTCAGGGAGCTCCGTGGACATGGAGGACAGGTACAGAGGCCCGCGGGACTGGTCCGCCGGCCATGTTCTGATCAAGAGGTGAGGGAGAACGTTAGCATCTGTTTAAAGACATTTTACGATTATCCTCACTAACAATTCCTCAGATTAATCTGAGAAAATGGCAAAATAATATCAAAACATGAGTTACTAATGACAAGTTAGACATAGATTTGAAATTAAATGATGAAAGTTTTAGAGATGTTTCAGTCCCAAGTTTGAACGTCTATCCATGTTTCTTCGGGTAGATCAGCTGAACCACCTTAACAAGCTGAATTTGTTCAATGTAGCTGTTAAAAATAAAGATGACCTTTTATGGTGGAGGAAAGCCAAAACGTTTATACCAGTAATAAGTGTCTAATTAAATTGCTCGATATTCGGAAGTAGGACCAACTCGGACAATAGCTTCGTTCTTTCATTCACTGCCTTTGCCAGACTACGATTCTGAAATGGCGCAGAAAACAAAAGTCAAAGGAGATGAGAATCGAGCAGAAATGTATCATCCAGGCAAGTGTTGCAATTTAAAGCTTTCAGGAATGTTAATTTTAAAGTAGCATGTTTGTTTTTCTGAATATGGTGGACCATAAAGCACCGACATGATCCACAACGCTCAGTGGAAACAACGCATTAGTGCTTCCATCATGTTTTCAGTAGCCGCTAAATCTGACTGCAGGATTTCTTCCACACAAACAATAGATTTTAGTTTTTTTGACATTTGGCAATTTTTTTTTCTCATGGGGGAATTTAAGGTTTATGTAAGCTTTCATGAAGACAGGAAACAAACGCGTTCACGTCTCATCTGACTCCAGGCTGCGTTTAAACTTTCAACAACCCTCTGGAAAGAAAACTGCGCTCCGTTCAGTTTACTCAGAGTGATTCCGAGGATACGGCGACTCCTTTGTCCTGCTCGGTTTGCCTCTTTACCTGAGCAGCAGGTTCTCCTGCAAGGGCTGGGAGCCCAGACCGTGGCCCCGGCCCTGGAGGACATAGTGGTAGACCTCCGCATCATTGGAAAGGGTGCGGATGACGGCATCTTGACGCAGGTTCAACTCCCACAGCTGCCGCTCTCTCAGCAGCCGGTGGAGCAGGTCCTGCTGGGGAGCTTCCACCTCCACCGAGCCTCGCCACGTCCACAGCGGACAGCCGTCGTTTATCTGGGGAAAGAAGAAATGGGATTTATAGTGAAGCTCAGATAGTCACTGAGCGGACAAAGGAGAAGGAGTGAAGAGTCTTAAGGTGAAACTTGACTATAATTGAAGGGAAAACTGAAAGCTCATTAGAACCCGTTAATAATAGAAGCTGCTGAGTGGAACTAGTGGTTGCTATGGAAATAAATGAGATGCCCAGGTGAGACTTTAGGCCTTCAGTCAAGGGCCTGAAACACTGCAATACATTACAAAGTATAAAGGCTATTATTTGAGTTTCTCTCTCTATATATATATCTATAGATATATCTATATATAGATATATATATATATATCTATATAGAGAGTGAGAGTAGAAATACTCAAGCAACACATTTTAACCCATCAACTAAATTAAGTGAAGGAGGTTTTATTAGGTTAATGTTAGAAATCTGTGGTAGTTTTGTTTTAAACTTGCTAACATAAATTGTCGTATTAAAATGCATTTTTCCAGCAGAAATCTGCAAGCAAAAACCCTCGGATGCTTTCTAAGACCTTCTTTTCCTTAATAGTTTTTTCAAAAAAAGCAAACGCTTGTTAGTTTATGGGTTTTAGACATCATGCAGTTATATTCTTGTACGTATGTATGTTTACTCTGTGACGATTTTTGTTTTTGTTTTGTTTACAATGGCCCCAATTCCTTGTCTAACTAGGGAGGGAAAGCCTTCTCTACAGTCTTCATCCTGAATCTCAGGCCTTGCCTCCCTCCATCTGCTCACCTTCTTGAATGCCAGCTCCACGTTTTCTGGAGCCGGATGTTTCTCCCAGCCTCCACCTTTCTCTCTAGCCTCACTCAGGAGCTGCTGGGTTCTCCGCTGCAGCCGGTTTCTCTGCTCCTCCAGATCCTCATCGCCTCCCTCTGAGGAATCTTCTACTAAAGTCTGTCCAGGCCAAAACTCTGGAAGCTGCAGACAGGATTTTGTTTATTCAGAAAACAAAAATTTATTGGTAATTAAAACAAATTGTTTTGTATTTTGGCCGCAACTCAGGAGTACCTGGAAAAGTCTGTGGGCTTCGGTGATCATAGCAGACAGTCCCTGAGTGGCAGCAAGGTTCTCGCTGAGGTCGCGCTGGTCCGGACGACCCAGACTGTACTTCCTGTGACCGGATCTACAGCGACAACACACCCTCAGTTTTATAGGAGTTGGCATTTTCTGTACTAACTGTACATGTCACGCTTCTTTAAACAACCTGGAAAAGGTTTTAAATATTCTCATATTGAATATAGGAGAAGAAATTATTGGGTGTTTTTTGATGTTAGAAGTCTAACGAAGCTTCAACAAACCAAAAGGAAGGAAGTGCTTCTTTAAATTAGAGCTTCTGAAGAAAACAAGTGATTTTTATATATATTTTTGGGACCGAAGATCCAGGAAGACGCGAGGCACAAAACGGAAAAAAGGAAGAGGTGGAGGCGTAAAAGCAGGGAGGAAAACTTCCAGAGCTGGGAAAAACAAGCCAATTAAGGGAAAAAAAGGAAGTGAGATATGAGCAGAAAGATGAAGCCGAGTGAGGAAACATATTGTTGGCTTTAATTGTTCCTCACCCATTACACAACTCCAAGCGTTACTTACAAGCCTTGTAGTTCGAATAGAACATATTAGGTTGCAATAAAAATATTTAAAAGCACTGATGTAACTGAATTACAGGCACTCCTAAAAACATCTTCATGTTTGAAGCTGCTTGGTTTAGACGTGATGCTTAAGGAATGTATATCCAAACGCAAAAACAAACATTACTGTTGTTTTAGCTGTCAGTGAGATGTTAAACTAAAGATTATTGATTTAAACATGACACATATTAGTGTACATTTAGGTATGATGCTAATTAGATCCACTTCTTTTCCAGCTGTCCATTACTAACCCTTTGACCTTAAACATTTAAAATGTTATCCACTTAAAAGAAATCTATCAACAAATCTTTTGAATCTGTGTTATTTTAGTTACATCAATATTCAAAGCTATAAATCTACTACTCACTGCTTTGGATTAATACAGTAACTCTAACTGAATATCTTCATTTCCCCAGTCTTCTTTTAAATTCTTATTTTAGCTCAAATACGACAACTGGCACACATTTATCATATCTGGAGGTGAAATTGAGGCCAGATGGAAATTTGTAATGGTTATATAATAAGATGTGGTCATATCATTTGAAGTACAGAGGTCAGCAATCTGGTTCCTGTCGAGAGCTAAAGATTAATATTAACTCTACAAACGGTGGAAAGAGAAGAGCCAAACTGAATTTCAGGTCTACCATGGAAATAATTGGCTTATTATTAACTCGCCAATTTATATATGGATAAAAATGAAACCTAGGTGTAAAAATAAACATTTGGTTCTGAAACAACAGAACAAGTCAGAGAAAACCCCCTGAATTCTCCTGATGTTCTTCTGCTTTCATTTTAAGCCAAATCTCTGCAAACAGCAGAGCGCTTATATAAGTGCTGTGAGGACTTATGTAACAGAACAATGTGGGTCAGACACCCCACACCCTCCATTCACTTCCACCCTCTGCTTAGGATGCTGAACACAAAGTCAAACTGGTTCTTGAAGCCCAGACGCCAGGGCCTCGGCTCACCTGGCTGGATTGGTTTCCCTCCTTATGCTGTTGAGGTGGAAGAGCGACGGAGCCAGGCAGACGGCGATGTTGGTGGGGGTCATCCGATTCTCGTCCACGCAGGCTACGACGTCTCGCAGGAACAACAGCAGCGTCCGCAGAGCCTCCCTGTTCTCATCAGGGAGGAGCAAGATGGCCGCCTGAGCTGCCACCAGCTGCTGATCCTTTGGGAAGTCTGGAAGGAAAGTGCAAAAACAATTACTACAAGGTTTTACAGAACTTCTCGAAATTCTCTCTCTCTACCTATTGATGTACCTTCCTGCCTTTAATTCTTCTTGACACCCGCTAAGGTTTTTAAACTTTTACATTCACCTGGTGTTCAAAAAATGGGACCGTACTGTCTCGAACCCAACTGAGTAGAACACAAAGCTCTTGTGCAAACAATATGTTAAAGTAAGAAAATGTTTCTCCTCACATTGGTAAATGTGGAGGAAAGTCTCGAAGAGCTTGCTGGTGAAGATGGGCTCAGGCAGGTCTCTGAAGTACTGCTTC
Source organism: Orestias chungarensis (assembly GCA_032876305.1). Classification (NCBI taxonomy): domain Eukaryota; kingdom Metazoa; phylum Chordata; class Actinopteri; order Cyprinodontiformes; family Cyprinodontidae; genus Orestias; species Orestias chungarensis. Next base: position 369,030 of record JAVLVB010000290.1, read on the forward strand.
ACCATGTCGGCCACGTCGAACGCCGACTGACCCTTGTACGAAAACCCACCTGGGTCCAACTCCACCATCTCCCGCAGGCACTGGATCCGTGACTTCACACCAGGCTTCCGGAAAAGACCCAGCTGAGAGAGATTGTGACAAACAGCATGAACATTCTCGCTTTCATTCGTCCTGGTCTCTTTATCCATTGTTCTTCTGAAGAAACTGAACATCACTGTAAGCAAAATACTTAGAAATGTTCAGTAGATTCTTTAATATTCTTATATGGCGTTTCCAGCCCTAGTACGTTGTTTACCTGGTCCAAACACTCGGTCCTCAGGAAAACCAGTGCTCTGAGGATGCAGGGAGGAAGCGGTTCTCCTGTTTGTTGGACATTGATGAGCAGAGGAACCCCGAACACCTGCCGTCCTTTCAACTCTGCTGTTGTCTTGGTCTTTGTCAGAGTTTTAGGAACCGTCCTGCAAAATCCAGAGGCTCATTGGACTCAGAGACAGAGGAGGAAGCATTACAACAGGGCGTACTTCTGCACAGGGAAAAGATGGAAAAATTGAGGAGTAGTTCGGATAATGTCATGGGAATTTGTAATCTCTAAGTCAAGTGTTTAAAAAAAAAACACCACCTGGTGGATTTGTTTCCTTTTGAGGGGGAAGCCAAAATAAACATTTTTTTTTTTTGGTACATAACTCCCCAGTGATCAGTGAAATGTGTGTGCCGCTCTAATCAGCACTGGAGGGAAAACATGGCCATTTATCAAAGAGACTAGGATTTCTGAATAACTACATGGGTTTGGTCTGATCCGGTCCACTTTTTGCACAGTTGATGCTGGCGACTAGTCTCCGAAGCGACTGATATTATTAATCAAAAACACATCATGTTTTATTAAAATAGCCCTAAAGTCCTCCATCAGAAATGAAGGCCTTTCTTTTCGTGGTGTCAGCTCCTTCTCTGAAGCACATTCACAGCAAATCCCTTCGGTTCTTCTACGACATACTACAGTACCTCTCGGAAACAAATGAGCAATTCAAAGGAAAAGTGCCTTTGAGTGCCAGGCTTTGTCCTGATCAGCAGTTAGTTGCTGATTTTTTAATCATTGGGATCCCACTTTGGGATCAGTGATTATGTCGCTTAAAGGATAACAGTTGAAAAGATTGTTCAACCACTGAGTTTTTTTTTTAAACTTTCCTCTTCTGCAGGAATATTAAGTTAAAAGGGTGCTGAAGGGACACTTTTTATTAAAGTTTTCACTTTTAATTACTTTAGGGTTTAACTGCCGCTCAATTTAGGTCAATAATTCCATTAGGGCAGTAATTCCATTAATTTTCTGCTTGTTGATATAAAAAGCATGCAATTAACTTAATTTTATGTCTTTAAATAACCGACAAGAGGGACGTAAAGCAAGCATTTATTAAATCATTTGGTTTTTGTCTTTTTAGCAATTAAACCGACCAAAAAGATGAATTTACCCATCTTAAATCGTTATTTTTGTAGGTTTGGTAAGAAACAAGAAAGATAATAGAATTCAACATAAAAACTTAAACGTCAGTAATGTGCGATCCATTCGTAACCGGAAAATCAAACTTCCAAGTCGTAAAAATCTATGTGATACTCTAGGAAGTTGGTCTTCACACTTCTGAGAATTATTTACATTTTAAAAAAAGAAGACTGTAAGACGGTCTTGATACCAAACAAAAGAGAAAGCATCAGTGTTAGTTCCTGTGTTTTTATACAGAATATGTAGAGGAAAGAAAACGCTATTTTTATTTAACATCCCGGCAAGCAACTCATGTTAAAGGTGGAACCACTTCGATTTCTGGATTTGAACAAATTGAGAAAAGGTCTGCAATGGGAAGCATTGTGAGATCAAACCTTTGTTGATGCAATGAGATGGTAAAAACAAATCAACTGTAAAACTTTTTTGGGATTGAAAGCAGAATCGGTTGGAGGTTCAAAAAGCAAAGCAGATCAGCCAGATTCCCTCTGAGGCTGTCAGGCAACGACCGTCCGGGTTTTCATCGGCTTTGAGCCGCGGATGGTGTAGCGGCGAGCAAGAATGAGGCTCTTTAGCATAGAGACGTACGTTGCAGCCACGTTAGAAAGTTCAGTAAGGTTTTTACTTCTCCAGCCTCGTCTCCAACGCCGTCAAAACAAACTGACACTTGTTTGACTGACGGGCGGCAGCTAGCACCCCAAACATCTCCCACATCTCAGTCTGACAGCACACCAGTAAAATAGGAGACAGCACTGGGAAGGGATTACTACAGTACTGGTTTTTACACAACCGAGCTGGAAGAGCAACAAACCAGTAATGTGTGAACACTGACTCTATGCTGCTTTAGTTTTTCATAGACCGCTGCCATGAAACTAACATGACAAATTGACAGTTTTCACCGTTTCACAGAGCCTAAAATCTAAAATACAATACAATGTTTACAGAAGTCTATAAAAAAAAAAGAGGAAAAAACAATTTCTGCTACTGCTATTATTACAAGCTGGAGAGATCCATGTTTACTCCATCTAGGGGTGGAAGGATGCCACCAGTTCAGAAAGCGACATTTTGTTAAATTAAAGGTTTTATAAAAAACAACCTGGAGCTACATTAGCATAATACTGTTGCCATTCAACCATAAGCTCCTTCCATCTAATATTTGCTCAATAATTGTTCAGGTCACTTGGATAAGCAGAGACTTCCCTCTCTCGGCCAGTTTCTTGAATCCAAAGCTGTTCCCAGGCCAGCCGAGAAACCAGTCCCTCCTGGTGGGATGTTCCAGAAACCTCACCAGGAAACATCTCAACCAGATAACCAAGCCACATCAACTGGCCTCTCTTGATCTGATGGTCCATAATAGCAGCTTGTATCCACAGTTCATTCTCGTTGTTTTGATCACAACTCAAAGCTTATGACCATATGGTTATGTTTAGGAACTCAGATCGACCGGTACGTGATATTTATCAGGATATCCGTCCAAAGGATTCCCGTTCAGACGTGAGTCCATTTAATTACAGAGTTTCCTTTTTCAGGTGCTCTGGCGTCCTGGGAACTCTTTTAGCCGGAGCACCTGAAAAGGCAAACGCTTGGTAATGTTACACGTCTCACATTACTTCGTTTTCAGGTCTGCGCTAAAACAAATTTTAATTTATTCATATCATCATAAAACAAAAAATCATTATAGTACTTAAAAATTATAAAACTCCCAACCTAGTGTAGAACTGTCCAATAATGTTTTAATAAAGCTTGAAATAGGCCTTGAATTTAGTGCCAATGCCTCCTGTACAAATTTTAGCATCTTTAGTGGCTAATTTTCAAATGTTTCACTTTAGGACTGTTTCTTTTCTCAGAAGCTGCTGAACAGTTTAGAAGCAGATATGCTGCATTCGTCGAGTTCCTGATCAGCTCATTCGCTGTTTGACTAGAAAAGCGATTAAGCTGACCCACATCATACCGTTTCACGTGTAAACTCACTTTACGCATCTAAATTAAATAAATCATAGAATGGTGGGCGGAGCCTAATCTGAGGCTCACAACAGGCTAATAGTCCAAATGTTAGCAATCCTTAACTGGAGTTAAACGCGAGACAAGTTTATTGGTCACCTCTCTCACATGCTCCTTTTTGAGCTTAGGGCTTTTTGTTTGACTTCTGCAGATTTTTTTCTCTCTCCCCTGAGCAACACGTGCCTCTGAATTTTAATCACCTGCCCACCCTCCACCTGGTAGGTGTGAAATAAAATATTTCTCACAGCTGCCACTTGAAATTTTTTCATGAATGAGAACAGCCCCAGCTCTGGCACATGGAAAGCAGTTTCTTCTTGTTGATGTTGGTTTTTTGTTTTGTTTGTTTTTTTTGTTTGGGGCGGTTTCATTCCCGACACCTGAGCTATGAATAATGAATGACTGTCTGCCTGAAATATTTACCCTCCACCCGCCCACCTGCCCTCCTTCACACAGTTGTTTGCTTGAAAAAGTTTCTCCACAGCTGTGGGTCTCAAACTACCTGCCAACTCCTTCCACCAAGCACATTTGTTTTTTCATGCATCAAATCCCCACCCAGCTTTATCAGCCCTTACCAGCTCCATCCCTGCTTGCTGGACGGGGAGTATTTGTCCATCAGAGTGGTGAGTTTGAGCAGAGACAGCTTCTTTAGACGGAGGATCTGGGAGGCCGACTGGCTCTCCAGACCCGGACTGGAGATCAGAGAGGCCAGGTTCTGCTTGCTGAGCTGCCGGCTCACCCTGTGGGACACAGCAAGGTTCTCAGACTGGAAAGGCATCACAAAAGTGAAAGTGTGGATGGTAAAATGAGAACTACTTAGAAAATAGTTTTTTTTTGTTGTGAAATCTCAGCATGCATGAAGGGGGGAACATTAAAACCTCTGTTTATTTCTTAATTAAATGACAGACTGAGTGTAAAGGCCAAAGACATTCAATTAATTCCAATAAATCAGAAAATACCTTCCAGCGAGGCTTGTTTTTTCAAAGTAAAAGCACATTTTTAAAATGCGCTTTTAAGCAAGTATTACACATCATTTTCTTAAGCTCACATTTCTTTATTAGAAAGAAAAATCATAAATGATAGAAATAAAATCAGCCAGTGTGTAATTAATCTATCAAATGGGTTTAGCAGGGTTTTCACAGAATCCAAACATAACCAGTTTAATAATTCCCTGAATGTTTAGCAAAAACAAAAGCTAATTGTTTCATTAAGACCATGACTAAAACAGACATAAATCTACAAATACCACGAAGAATGAAATAAACAATGGAAAATGGGAATCTGGTAACCATTAAACCAACGCAAAATCATTAGTTTCTGCTACTGATACTGCAAATTAGTCAAAAATACTTCATTTTAGTATTTTAAGAAAACAAGTGTAATAGTAATGTGTACAACCAAACATACATAAAACTAAACCAAAATGATTTTTCTGGAGCTTCAACTTCTGAAACTAACCAACAAGTTTCATAAAGTAACCGATAAATGATGTGTTCATTTAAATTAATTTGTAAGTTCTGAAAAAAAGTAACGTGAACCTTTTGGAAAATAGCATCTTAAGTAAAAAAAATAAAAAAATTCTGAATACTTTCTACATGTAAATATAATAATAAATACATTTAAAAAGGTAATCTGTACATTCAAGTGTGGTTAAAGTAAAATTAACATGCAAGGTCTGAGAAATCCCATGTAGAATCAGGAAGGTAACCTGAAGTGTTTCTTTAGTAAATCCAGCAGTTTTAACTCACCTCCTCTTGGGCCGTGGGGATCCACAGATCTTCGACTCCTCAGATGCTTTCTTGGTGCTCTCCTCCTCCTCCTCCTCCTGGTCCGGAGGTTGTACCTCCAGGTGGATGTCGCTGGGGGAGGAGGGGCGAGGAGACGGGCCGGAGGATCCACGGTCTGGGGAGTTGTGAGAGGAAGAGGAGGAACCTCTCTGACAATCATCTTCTGACATGTTTTCGGACCAGGAGACGACAAGCTGCTGCAGATTGCTGATTCGCTCCAGAACGCCGTCGAGGGCCGAGAAAACGTCCTCACCTGCCGTCAGGGGACTCACCTGTAGCCAAAGATGCTTTGATTTATTCCCCAAACAGTGTTGGGAGAGTCTGAGGGTTCAAGCTTGGGGGAAATAAAAGGACTCCTGATAACCTTAGTAATATTTAATAAGTGCTCTCCCTCTCACTGCTGCCAGAGTTTTATCAAACATCTTTCCAATCTGCCTCTTTCAGAATTCAGAAACCCATTTGAAGAGATTGATGAAAGTTGTCTGAGCTTACTGATTTAGTCTAAACTGGAATTTGATATTTCAGACTTTTTGGCGGGGGTTAAGGAGCTTCCGACTCCACCAGGAGTCAAATCTAGCTGAGTCAATATCCACAATTGAGTTACTGATGTTAGTTTAGGGTTTCATTTAAGGGTTTCTTTAAAAGCACAGCCTGGTGGAAAATATCTCTCCCTTCAGGAATAGTTTCGCTTAAGCTTCAAATGTGAGAAAGATTTAACATTTAAGTTCAGGAGAAAAAACTTAGAGTGGCTTATGTAATTATTTTTGGTAATTACTCTATAAGTTTGCCATATAAGAGTCATAAAATATTAAACAAACATGTCTTTATCAATATAACTGTACTGATAATAAAATAAAATTCTTTTTAGAAATTAAATTCTTGTTTATTTTGTTATTATACTTTAACAAACATTTTCATGAACATTAAATCTGTTTCTTCTAAATGGATTTATCGCTCTGAATTAATTTTATTACACCTACTTTGAACAAAGCATATTAAATATTAGCAGCTTTATTGTAAAGCTTACAGTTGTGACTACTTCTGACTTACAACTTAGTTCAGCTAACGCTAAACATTATATTTAGCGGATGCTAATGCTAAAGCACTTAAATGCTAAACTGTACACACCATTTATAAACGAGAAGTTTTAAAACCTAGTATGTCCTTAACAGTATCTAATTTGTTATTGGGCACATACAGCGACCTGCACTTTATGCTCAGAGGCTGTTCATTTGACACAGACATTCTTACCCAGAGAAAAAGGAGGGATTAATCATGGTCATCAATCCTTTAAAAGGTTTCACACTGTTCAGTCAACGATTATTTGTTGATTTCTACAATCATGGATCTTCTTAATTCATCAGAACTGACCTCTGATTCCTCGCTGATTCTCTCCGTATCACTTCCGTTTCCACCACCTTCTCCCTCAGACAGCTGTCCATTGTCGGTTACGTTGTCGTAGACGCTCAGACGATGATCCAATGCGCCGGTCCAGCTTGAGCAGGTGGATGAGGATGCAGGACTTTGGTCTCCTCCAACTAGAGAAGACGCGCCCCGTCTGCTCCCGTGCCGCGCCCTGTAGCCATGGAAGCTGCCGGTCCTCCAGTTGACGGCGTTGCTGTCAATGATTGGGGCGAGGATGTGTTTGTGGGCGAGGGAGGTGGGGAAGGTCCCCGGTTTGTGTCCGTGGGGGACCTGGAAGACCAGACTCTCATGGCTGCTGTTGTTATTGTTGTACTGGTTGCTGAAGACCTGAGAAAGTCCAGTAGAGAAAAAAGCGTCTCAGTTTAAAGCCAACGGCAAAAAACAAAACAAAAAAATCACAAGTTATGATCTGACCTCTGTCTGGTTCTGGTTGTTCCAGCTTGTCCCGCTTTGCATCCCGACCCCACTGTTGGAGCGTTTGCAGTTACTTCTGACCCGGGTGACGGGGCTGGGCGTGCTGACGGTGCTGCTGTTCTCTGACTGGCTGGTGCTGCTACTGCCACTGCTCATGGTAAGGGGGGATGATGGTGATGAAGATGAGTGACTGTTGGGCTGAACCTGTAGACTGGAGACAGTAAGGAAGGAGAAGTCTCTCAGGGATGGTTCTGACTGGCTCTAAAAGCTTAGCTGTCCAGGGTTCCCTTCAAAAATCAGTTCCTCACTTTGCAAGGCGAAGCCTCTCTTTGTGTCGGACCCGAACCGGCCCACTGATTTCCCGCCGGGTGGCGAGGTGACCGCCAGCCGCCGCTCTCAGCCTCAGCTTCTCCATCCTTCTCAGCAGAGTGGTGCACTTCTTCCTCGGGGGTTTTTCTGGGAAACAAACGTCAGCCTCCAGACTCGCAGTGGACGATCCTCTGTTGGGCGAATGTGGTCCGCTGAAAGACGTGTCTAGAGACGGGGTTCTGTTTGCAGAGGAGCAGCGGGAAGAGCTCCGGCTGGTCTCCGGTTCATCTGTGGTCACGGCTGTGGGCGTGGAGACCAGTTCTCTGTGACCATGGTGACGCTCGCTGTCGGTGCTGCTGGAGCTGTGCAAGGAACAGACGTCCTGATGGTCGTCGGTTGTCACCTCGGAGGATTTGATCCGCCGCCACTGTTGGGTCTCCTTGTCAAATGTCCAGTTTGGGCTGATGGCACAGTAATCCTCTTCATCCCAGTCATCTCTCTGTAAAGACAAAGACAGTCCATTTCGAAAGTATAGCGTCTAAAACAACATATAGGTGATTTCTCTTGGTTTTAGTTTTGCTCCCAACACTCACCCTGCGTTTGGATCTCCAAAGCTCCAGCCTCATTTCCATGCACTTATTTAAGGTCATTAACCGCCTGCAAGCAACAGAGAAATAACGGCTTACTGATTAAGCTGTACAAAGTATATAAGGAAGTTTTTCTAAGATGTACTGTCCAGTGGTTGCTTAGGCCTTGACCAGTTGCAGATTACATTTATAACCAACAGATTTTCTTCAATAGCAACACTCTTCGGAGTAGTCGTTTTTATTGGGTGAAGAAGACTTGAGGTTCAGTGTTTAAGGAACAATGACGTTTACAAAGGAAACTGTATCATTCGTGCAGCAAGAGAGAGCAGCACTTTCGTAAGGTAACAGGAAGGGGAAGGCAAATATTTTTTTTTGTTTTCCATTTTCTGTCTTAAAAAAGGAATCTTTAACAGCCAGACCAATAAAATCAGGAATCCGTAGAAAATTATTGAAACTGGGAAAAGAGAGAGTGTGGGAAACAAATGATGATGTTACCTGCAGAGTGAGTCCAGAGAATCTCTATCCAGGAAGCTGTGATCCTCCTTCGCTGCCTCAGGGTCGATGGGGAACCTGCAGTCTGACACACAATGCAACAAATGGTCACCTGAAGAAAAACTGAATCATAGCCTCACGTTAAAGCACAGGATCATTTTCACTTCATTTACCTTTGAATAGCTGCACATATTGAGGGAAGCCAGCAGCTCGTAGCCAATCACAAGCTTCTTTGGCCTCAATCTCTGTAAACACAAAGCAAACAATTTAATTAGAACCTCTTCTGGCTATGAACAGTTCAAGACACCAAATATTTGCAATTAATCAATAGGGCAGCTTTGTTTAACTGTTATTGAAAATGAAAACAAGGTAAACTATTGCGCTGACCCTTAAAAAGACACTGTAATAATCGTTTAGATGTACGGATGAGGGTCTTCTTTAAATACAGAAAAGAAAGCTGACAAAACTTTATAAACTGCACCTCAAAAATTTTTTTATACTAACAGGCATTTATTAATACTTTAATAATACAAACATTTCTCTACCCTTCCTTTAAACACATATCCACTAAATCACAAGAACGATCCTGCGCTGCCTCACCATCATTGTCACATGACTGAATAAATGCAACACAACCAGCATCCTCTAGTCCTGAAGACACACAAAAATGGCAACAGAAGCTTCTTCCTTTAAACCAAAACTGATATTATTCTAAAGTGTCTTTGTTGTGAAATGTTTCTTTATCACGTTAATTTACTATTTTTACTTTAAGGTTAAATAACACCAGAAACAATCTCCTTAGGAGTTAACATGATATACCTGTGAGAGTAGGTTGAACACTTTCCACAGCCTGTTACCCGACAGGACCGAAACGTAAAGCAGACGGCTCAGATATGTAAACACTGCAGAGAAACTCAACCTGGATGTAAAACAACACCAGGAGGAGAAACTCGCTGTTTGCTATGATCCTTCACAGAACCAGGTAGAAACATGTTCAAGTCAAACATTAGAAAATAACGAGAAACCGGCTCGCTAACGTTTGCATCAGACAAGTTCAAGACCTCCCCCAGTTTCATTACCAATGAGCAAAGTCAACTTCCGTCACAGTGGGACTGTGAGGGTAACACGTCGATAAAGACTGTTGTTTAGACCAAAGTAGAACGTTTTTCAGTGAAACTTAAACCGAGTGGAAAATTGAGGTAAACAAGGATGTTCCTATTAAATTTTGATTATCCATAACGGTTAAATGCAGACATCTGATCAAATACCCCCCAAAAAAGACACATTAAAACATAAAGGTAAGTAAAACAGGTCAGATTTTGTAGATATCATCTAAACTGTTTACTAGATTCAATACGAGTGATTTATTTCTGTTCATTTTAGCCATTATCTACATCACTGTGTTGTATAAATCTATACTTATACATCAATAACTAGCCTTAACTGAATTACAGAAACAAACTTTTAATGATATTCTAACGGATGCTCATGTATTTACTTCATTGTTTTCTAGGTTAGCAAACTTATGTCCAAGTCAGTTTATCCCCAAAAGATTTAAAGGACTTATAATTGTTCTGTTAAAATGTTCAATTAAACCCTTCCATTTAGAAGCATGTGTTAGCTAACAAAGGAATTAGCCGCTCCATCAAAGCTGCCAAATAGATCTCCTGTTATTTATCAGAGGATGAAACAACAGTGTAGAATAATGAGGCTCTGAAGGTAGAAGTTCATTTCAGTGAAATGATTCACAAACCATGGATTAAAAAAAGGGACACAAATATTCCCCAAGAACCAAACAGGCAATGAGTGCAAGGTTCTGGATTTAGGAGTAGACCTAATCCACGTCTGACCCAATTATGAGCTTGGTGACGAACACAACGTTCTAGACTGTCAGCAACAACGTGTCTCTTCGTTCTCCAGCATTTGGTGACAGACTCAGACGCCTCCCTCTGCTCCGTGTTTGCGCAAATGATCGTATCTTCTCATTTTCGTAGAGCACGACTGGAGCCCCCTCCACCGCCGCCGCCTCCAGCCCTTTCGAAAGGCTTTGTCTCAGAGGAAGTTGAGATTTAGCGGCTCGATAAAGACAACTCCGCCCGGCTGGAGCAGGAAACTGGATGGGGAGTGTTTGGACACGGCGGCCATTGTGGTTACGTGCTTGACGGGACGTTTTCGTCTGGGTGTTAACGCCGCTCCAGGGACTGAAGCTTTACTGGGAGTAAACAACCAGTTATAGAGAGAAAATGACCAGATAATCAGCATGTTGACAATGTTACAGGTTTACAATGTACTTTAATTTAGCCAAGCAGTTTACTTAATGTGTTTAGCTTTACTAGCCTGTAAACAAATTATTTTGTAAACGTCGTCTATTATTCGTATTTTGATCGAAGACGAGTATTTTTACGTATTATGAGTAATGACTGATATTTATAGAAGCCAGAGATCTGTGAATACTTGAAACCCTCCTCCAAAAAATGTTAATTCAATACTTCAAACATGACGTGTACCTTATTGTCCAAGAACATCCACAGTCAAAACCATCTTATCAGTACTGCAGACGCAGACATCTACAAACTTCCTTATTTCCGTGCTTGGAGGAAATCAGCACCAAGCAAATTAAACGGTGCTCCTGGATTGACTGCTTCTCAACCATCAGCCAATAGAGTGTGAAGTACCTCTAGACCTCTGCGTTTCAGCCTCCCATGCTGCATTTTCATTTGGAATGCATTAGATTTGCTCTATAATTAAAATCTGAATGTGGCTTTCCTGTGAATAATTTCGATTTTTTTGTTCCACAGAAAAATCCACTAATAGCCAGATCTTGTCAAAAACTCAGAAGTCCAATTTGACTTTTTGTTCTTAATCAAAGAAAATAACATTAATAACAAATCATTAAGGCTGTAATGAAACTTGCTAGGGACTACACAATATATGGTGAGATAATTTCTTCATTGTGTTATCAATGTGGGCAATATACAGATCACAAAGGACTCCCTGGAGTGCAGTAATTGTTGACTACTATATTTATTGTTCTTCGGTTTTATTTTTCATACTGTTGTCATATTTAGTCAATAGGAGAGTCTCACCGCAGCAAAAACTCACAGAGGACAAAAAGTTAGGAGTTTGATGCCATTGCAAGGATTTCTAATACTCTGCAGTCCTAATAACGATATCCTTCAATTTAAACGTTATTAAACTCAGAATTAGCTATTTTCAGTATAAATAAAGCATTTCAAATAAAGATAGCATACGCTAATGCAAAAAGTTGGTAAGGCAATATAACTTTTTTTATCATGAATTGCTTCTAGAAAGAGAGCAAAAACTTAAAATTTATCATAATCTATATAAACCATAATCTGAATTGCAATGCCAGCAAGGAGAGCTTGGCCTTAACGGATCGTTGACCGCCTCCTAAACTGGAGTTGTGATGGAACAGTTGGTTCCTCCATAGTGAAACTCCCAGATGATCTTTGGTCCTTAAAGCACCAAATAAAGTCTGCCTGCTTTTATTTAAACTATTTCTGCCTTAGCCTGGCTGGTACTGAGTCACAGCAGAAAAGAGGTACTGAGCTGTGTGACTCACAAAAACCAGGATAAAAATAAAAACCCACACCTTGTTTAAGATAAAACCATAATGCTCTCTAACAACCCTCAGACCATCTTAGATAACTGGTGATAGTGGAGGAAAGGACGAAAGGAGGATTCAGAAGAATCCATGTGTGGGCTGATTTTTACAGAAGGTTAACGAAAGTTTTAGTGGAAGAAAAGATGAGATACAGGAGGTTATGTTAAATATTGACTCTTATCTAAATGGATAACGGCTGCATCTCTTGCTCCTATTAATTACCTCAGAGTGAGACAATTAAAACCTTACCTAAAGGAGAATAAAGAAATATAATTACCAAAGAACAGAAACCTATTAACATCAAACTGGATAGTCTTTACTATAAACTTCAACCTGATTCGTGCCTCAGTGAGTATGACGATAGAAATCAAGAGCAAAGAAAACTTCACAGCTAAATTATTGGCGTTGCCTTCAAAGTTTTCTACAAACTCAATGGTGAGGTTTTATTACATGAATTTAATTTAATTGAAGAATTCGGGCAACTCAAGCTTACGGTTTGTTTCTGCTTCAAAACCGTCAAAGTAACATTTTCTAAAGGCCTACAGATAAAAACCTGAACAAGATCATAACCCAACTAAATAAACCATTTGAAAACTTATTTAAGGACTTAAATTTTCATCTTTTGTGCTTTTTAAATCTGATAAATATATGTCTCAGTGTAAAATTATCGTATTTTAACCGTGATCACGATTTTGATGGCCAAAATTAAATGAACTTGATCGACACGATATCTACATTAAAAACGCGAATTCTGCTACCGTGCCTGCATCTCTGATCACATGTTCTCAACCAGGAGTCTGCCAACCACCAGGGGGCGAATGCATGTTGACGCTTGCCGAATAAACAAGCGTTGGGGCCAGCTAAACACCAGTTTGGAACCAGTTTGGTTAGTGGAAACACAAAGAACCGGTGCTAACTCTGGCTCTAGCACTGAACCACCACTAGTGGAAAATGGGCTTCAGTAACCAAAGAGTATATATTGTGGCATAATCATGCCAAAGACCCGCGAGTGCAAATAACACTACACGAGTGTAACAACACGTCCGAACGTAAGCGCGCTTTATGCCGCCGCCATAAGTAGAACACCATGATGGCAGGTGGCTGCATGTTTAACGAGAGAACATCATGTCAACTGGTGAACAAATGGCTGCACAGCGGGTCCACATCCATTGTCTGGACTTGTTTTGGATTTAGAGCAAAGCCACAGACCAAAACCTGTGTTGGTCCGCGTATTGATTTCAGCAAGTCATGTGACCGATACAGCAACAGTTTCAATGACATGACAAAATAACACTGAAGCACCAAACTGTGTTTATAAGGAAGCGAACCTGTCAACTGGATGCATTTGCCAAAATAATTCTTGATCTTTTTCAGTAAAGCGTCAACTATGGAGTCTCAAGGCAAACAAAAGATTTCCGCAGTGTGGGACCATTTTGATCTTACATCGGAAAATAAGGAAATTGTATTCATTTCGTTCTTTCATGCTGTTCTTTTCAGCTTCTACTTGATCTATCTAAATCAAAATTCAGCTGAAATTGACTCTTAGTCAAAAAAGAGTAACACAAAATTTCAAAACGTAAAAACTTTTTTTTTTTTTTTTTATAAAAATTTGTGAAGTAAAACCTCAGTCCACAAGCATCCTCATTTCAAACACATTCACTTAAATTTTCACTTTATGGTCCATGTTCACATTATTTATTGACCGTATCTAACTTAATATATTAAATTATACAATATATAATATACAATAACATAAAATGATTTAAATGTTATTGTTTACACTGGTTCATGTCCAGCAGGTGTCAGTATTCAGTGACACAGTATCAATAAAGTTTTGCTGTGTCGAAACGCTTCATGACGCCTCATCTACCATCACTAGCCAACGTCATCTGCCAGGCCGTTTACAACATAGATAGTGGCGCCACAAATTATACTAGTTATAGCAGCAGGTGGATAAACTCATAGACATACATATTAAAGCTAGACCACTCACGGCGTAGACTCCGACGTCATATTCGGCGGCCATCTTACCACAGGTTGGCAGTTGGGACCGATGTGTTGAACACAATAGGAGGTGAAGTGATCTGAATAAACTCAAATACTCTAATCTCACAGAAAAGGGCACGGATTTACACACAGTTTGGTTTCTTACAAACGTCATTAACGTGGTTACAATTTTGGATGGCTAACTGCAGCTTTATAAAACGTAATTATGCTAGGCTAGCTAGCCTAAGTTACTTTAGCAAGTTATCAAGGCTGAGACCAGCTGGGTTTTACTGAAACCAACAGCGATTTCGGGACAAACGTTTCTTTTGTCTACATTTTAATCTTAGTGATATTTGGCTGGGGAGCGTTTCCCAAAACCATAGTTGTAATTTCTCATTGCAGTACAAGTTACTATCTGAGCTTCTCTCCGTCTATTTTATTTTAATTTTAAACTTATATTCGTCTTTATCGGAAAGTGTAAACCAGATGTAAACTTTAAATCAGACCCAGTATTAATGTTTAGAGTCCCACTGAATAAAACATCCCGAATGATGAGAAATTTGTCCTCCGCGTTTGACCCATCCCTGAAGGAGCAGTAGGCAGCGGCGGTGCAGGGAGTTTAACCAGAATCTCACATCAGTTGGAGAGGGATGATCGCTCATCCTGTTGAGTATAACTACAGTGTAACATAAATCGCAATGATTTTTTATGGGATTGCTTTGTTACAACATGTTGCATTATGATTTTTACAGGACCTTGTTGACTTTAGTCCGGCAGCACATGGATGCAGGAATCGCTGCTGCTTAAGAACAAGATCTCTGGGATCACCTTTCACCTGTAAGATATTGTTGGAGCCATTTGTTTAATGTCAGGGTTTTAGTGCTGTTTAGTTTGATTTAATATTTAGTTTTATTAAATATTTTATTACTGTTTGATTATTATTTCTGGGCTTTAAATCCTGCAATTATTCTTATATCTGGATAAAAAAAGAGTAAAAAGTAGCCAATTTACAAATTATCTGACGTAAAACTACCAGTTTCAGGGCATCCCTCAAGTCCATGATATAAGCTCATAAGATGTTCTGTTCTTTTGTTCATCAATTATCTTCTGCATCAAGTTCATGTGATGCTCTCGTCTACATCGCAGGTAAAGGATGACTGAAAGAGTCTGGCTTAGCCTTGCTCTACATGTTAAGTGCCTTGAGATAACTTATGTTGTGAACTGGCGCTATAAAACTAAACTGGATTAAATTGAATTGCAATTGAAAGTCGATTTTGGCCATAACTGATATTACTTATCGGCTATCACAACAGTCCCAAAATATAAATGCCCTTAATTTTGCCCAATACTACTTATTGTAATTATAGGTTATGATATTAATATTATACCAACTCAAATAGCAGGCTTTGTTGTGTGACAGGCTATCCTGCGGTGTCTGCTGGCCAGTCTGGTGACAGATGCTGCATCTGCCATCAAGGACCAGAGCTACCACCTGCTGTCTCTGAAAAACAATGG
The DNA here is from genome assembly GCA_032876305.1 of Orestias chungarensis. Lineage (NCBI taxonomy): Eukaryota > Metazoa > Chordata > Actinopteri > Cyprinodontiformes > Cyprinodontidae > Orestias > Orestias chungarensis. Next base: position 384,657 of record JAVLVB010000290.1, read on the forward strand.
TCATCAGAAGGTACGGTAAGGTTAAAGGTCATCAGAGCACCGGAGTGGATCATTCTCCATGCATCAGCAAGTTTCAGGAGAACACAACCCATTCAAATGTTCTAGAGGTTCTGTACATGGTGAAGAAGAGGATCAGGACAGAGAATGTGTTTGGGCTCAGGAAACATATTGGTGAGACACAATACGGTATAGACAGCCTCGACCATACACTGCTCACATTCGTCGTGTCCTTGTTTTTATACCTCGGCTGCACCGTATTGTGAGAATGAAAACAATGAGCTTACAGAGCAACAGCATGCAGAACAAACTAAATAAAACTGTCCTTTTCCAATGGCATTAGCCATATGTGTAGAACCCTGGTGGGCCTGCTGTGTGCCCTCTTGCTCACTTACTAACTCTCACTTGTTCCCCCATGGTTGAAGCAATAGCTTGTATGTAACAATTGATAATAGATTTATAGATTGATAGATAAATAGATATATAGATGGATGATATTTTCTTTATTGGAAATATTTAAAATGTTACCATTGTTGTTCAGTGTTTTATTAACATACCACATATCATCAACATACGTAGATGCATAGATGTTGTTACTATTGTTGATTTTATTTTCTTTGTTATCTGATTCATTAAAATCATTAAAAACATTACCATTGCTGTTCCATGTTTTATTAACACATAGCACCACACAACACACCTGTTGTTGTTGTTGTGTGCTTCCACTTTCTATTTGTTGTTTAGTGTTGTGCTTCAAATTTTGAAAAAGGGATAAACATTATATTAGGCTACATTACACATTATGTATAATATTATGTTAATATTATTTTATTATACATCTGAGTTTGATATTCTTAACAGAGTTTTAGTAGCCCATTGGATTTAACATTAATTCCTTGTGTGTTTTTGCTATTTTCATATAAAATTCATATGGTTAAAAGTATTCATAATTATGCATTGTTGTAACTACACCTTAAGTTTATAACAAACCAAACCTTTCGAAAATCGGTTGAAAATTGAGCAAGTTTAGGCGATTTAAAAAAACATGCAGTATTACAGTATACTGTATGAGTGAGCAAGCTCCCTGTGGCAAGATGGCCGCCAGTACGGACATTCGCTTCCATTGGTCGGCAGCGCGGGTGATTCATGTAGCTTTATTATGTATGTCTATGGTTAAAACTTAGCGGGAAGATGCCGAAGTGGGGAAAATATAAGGAGAGCTGCCGAAGCATTAAGAAGGCGGGGCTTCAGAGCTAGACCGAAGGCTTTCATTGGATTCGTGTCGTCGTTTAACCCCTCCTCTCTCACCCTGCATATGTGGCCTGGTCAGAGTTGTTTATGGAGAACAACTCTGCGCTGATTTTGTAGGATTTTAGCGTTTTGCCATGTAGTATTAAATTAACTTAAGTGTGTTCACGTTCACATAGCAAATATAACAATATATTAAGTGGGCGGGTTGTTGTGTGATGTGGCGGTTTTTAACAGACTGGAAAACCTCAACCCTATCTGGCAACACTGGTAAGCAACATTAAACAGTAAGAAGTTATATGCAAACAGTGCAACAGAAGTGTGTCTGCCCCGCAGTGTAACAGAACTAACTTGTTCAACCACCTGAACGAACATCACGGGCATAAACACGAAGAATGCATGAAGGCTAACGCAAACTCACAAAATCCCCGTCCGTGTCCAGCAGCAATCCAGACAAACATTACAGCAACGCTGCACCACCAGGCAACACTAATGTAGATAGACCCTGGTCTTTTCTGTACAAGCCTTTGTATTCTTCCATTTTTGTTGAAGTTGCACTTTGAGATTGCACTCTGCTATACCATGTTTATTCAGTACTTTTAATTTGGAAGTATTGGGTACTTTTTCTCATTATTTATCATCTATTTTAATTTAAAGTTGATTTTAAATGCTGGTGCATTTTTCCAGAAACAATGAATAATCGTGATAAATAATCGTGATTTTAATATCAGTCAAAATAATCATGATTATTATTTTAGCCACAATCCTGCCGCCTTGGATTAAACAGAAAGATTGAAAGACTATCAGCCTATTTTTAGTTGGTAAAACAACAACAACACAAATTTTCTATTTAATGAAACAAAAAACAAGTTTCAGTTTTGGTCGATTTTTGCGGACAGTGTGGACAAAAACGAAAGTGTTTTGCCTGAAGAAAACTGAATTCCCCATGAGGACCAGCGCATAGCATTGTAAAATCCTGATCTCCTGGTCACCTGCAGTTGGATTGAACTACATTTCTGTTTCCAGTGGCTGTGTGAAAGATGAAAAGCAATGAGTTAATGAATCTAATTGTGGCAAATCAATGAAGTGACGTATGCCATAAAGCAGGACTGCCCAACCAGTCGATCGCTATCTACCGGTGGACCGCAGACTGATCCCAAGTCGACCGCGACGTTAAGACATGACAGGAAGTCAGTGTTGCCAACTTAGCGACTTTGACGCTATACTTAGCGAGTTTTCAGACCCTCTAAAATAAAAAATAAATAAATTTAAAAAAATTACAAAAGAAAAAAAGAAAAGAAAAAATAATTTTCAATTTTTTGTTGGGTGCGGCCGCTGCGCCGTAGGTCGCGACAGCGTGGCGTGCCTACGGCGCAGTTACATGTTCTACCTGCGCCGGAGAACTCGCATTACATTGACAACATCATGGAGAAGCTGTGGAACGCCATGCTGGGCGGGGAGACTGTGTGTGTGTGTGCGCGCATGTAAATAGTTGTAGAATTGAAATATTATAGTAGTGGTAGTAAATAGTAAAAGTGGTTCTTTATTAAAGCTTGTTTTATTATAAATTGTTTGGTCATTTATTTTTAGACCATTGAGTTATTTTGTCATGTTATCTGATTTCAACAAGAAACGGTTTCAATTAAATTAATATTTTAATCAGTGAATTATAAATAAAAGTTCTCAGACTACAAGCACAATAAACTAAGTTTGCATGAAGGCAAAAATTATAATTATTTCTTCTACAAAAGTTAAACATTCCTTCCAGGTCTTCAATCAAAACATACAGCAACATTTTCCTTTTTATAATAGTTTTTGTATGTTATAAAACACTGCAGACATTCTCTCATCTTAGGTAAGAAAATTTGGTCAGTAGCCTATATGCATTCAATGATGTTAGCAATCTCGTTTCCCTCAAAATTTTATACTTATGAATTCCCCTGCTGCCTAAAAATGCTTTGCTAAAGTGAAAACTCAGTGAAGTAATCAGTAATCGGTACGAAAAGCTAGCCTCCTCCCCCCAATGCCAGGTCTCCCACTAAGGTAGGAAGTGATTTTCCTTTTTCAAACAGAGATCTACCTGTTTTTTATCTGGTTTATTTTTGTATCTGGTTCATATTAAGGTCAGTTATGGGTATTGCTCATCACGCAGATTGGTGTGTGTGTGTGTGTGTGTGTGTGTGTGTGTGTGTGTGTGTGTTTGAGAGAGGGCGGGTTTGTGATGTGATGTCTAATGATTGTATGACAGCAACAAAACGTGCTGTGAGGGGGTTTGCGATGTTGACACTGGACTGGTAGATCTCAGGAGGTTGGCTACTTGAAAAGTAGCTCTTGGGACAAAAAAGGTTGGGCACTGTTGCAGGATAAACATTCCTGTACTGTTTCTTTAAGTAGAAGCAGAGTCTTAAGGGTTATAAATTTCCTGATAAGACCTGTTTTACTCATCTTCCGGAGCTGGGACAGAGGAGGATGGAGGGGGACTCTTCATCTATCCCAAGCAATAAAATTGTCAGTTAGATAACGGGAAAGCAGATGGCTAAGTGTTACTTT
>JAVLVB010000290.1:388551-424832 GCA_032876305.1 Orestias chungarensis
AATACGAAGGGGTGGAACCCTGATTCTAAATAAAATACTGTTTGCTGAGTCAAAAAATCAGATCTGTGGGGCGCACGGTGCGAACAGTATCTCCCTCTTGCAACAGGTAAAAACATATGTCAGCGTTGGGTCTTTATTAATTCTCTAAATATTTGCAGATCTGAACTCGGTGAGAAGTCTGAGAGACTTTCTCAACAGCACCCCTGCCATAAAGCATTCAGACATTTTTAGTTGTTTTGTGTGGGAGGGTTCCTGCCACCCTCCTCTAAGTTGCTTAGTGCCGGTTAAAGCGACACGAACCCCATTGGGCCATGACAGAGGCGTCATTCAACAAGCTGTAAGTCGACGTATAATTGCAAAAGTTATGAAAATATTTTATGAAGGTTGAAAAGTTACTTAGTGTTGCTTAAAGACATTTGCCCTAAAAGTAGAGTTTCATATTAATTAAAACTCCACTGTCTGACAGGAATATCTTTTTGCACTTTGAACCAATTCATATGAATTAACAACATTGATAATAACAACATTGTTTACTAAGTAATATCAACTGGAATGATTGTGTTTGATTGATTGATTTAAAACATTTTCAGATATTTATTGTGATACTGAAACTATGCATGCTTGAGTATTCGCAAACGTTTCTGTGGAACGTAACTCCAAGTGATGAAATCTGATGATTATTTGTTAAGAATATCTAAACTTGCAATGCTTCTTGACACGAAATTGGTTGGCGTCTGCAAGGCCGCCAATCCAGATGTCCCATTCATGTTCATTGATGCCGATTGGCTGTAATCTCAAGTGGAGACAAGACTGTAGATGTTAGCTCTAGCAAAACTTCCACTCGACATTTTAATACATATTAACACATACCTAGTGTTTAAAATTATTAATAAGCGGTTATACGTGTTTTTATAAGATGAAGTATTTAGGTATTTTATCAGTTAGCATGCAGTTATGGTTCTAAGCCATCAGAGATCCACTTTATGAAATGAAGCTAAATTAAAGTGAATGTTGCCTAATCCGAGAACTATGTTGCACTTTTTTTTAATCAGTATGATGACCAAAATCAGTTAAGGTTGACCGGCTGGCGGTTTATAGAAGTCAGGATGTAATATATTTGCTTTTTACAATAACACATTAAAGGCGATAGAGACTACAGTATATTTCTCTGACTTAATTTGAAAATACATGTTTTCCATTAAGTTGGCTTTATCTCACTGCGTCCATCCTTGTAAAATCACACCCCAATTATCAGTCTATAAAGCTCAGTCGGCAGGTTTCACCATATTAGCTCATCAGTCCTCAGCATTGTTGCCTCCTTGTTTGCTAACAACACCATCGATCCTCAACGTCAAACGACAGTTGACTTTCCTTAGTTTGGATAAACATCACTGAGAAACTGTTTGGAGGGATCGCAGCGGTTTAGAAACGCATGAGCCGGGGCAGCAGGCTGACACTGAACCACACCAAAGCCAAGACTTCACCATGAGGAGATTTCTTTGATTTACTCGTCAATCCTTTTAGCCGAGGTGTTGAATAGTTGTTCTTCGCTTCCTGTCATCTTAAAAAGTTGCTTATTTTCGGTGTATCAGCATATAACCCACAGAAGCATACAGGATCATCCCAGCTGCCTTTATAATTATTGCAATGACATTTTTGAGAATGTAGGGCAGAAAACACAAAAAAAAGAAGAAAATTCATATCAATTGAATAAATTTAACCAGACTGAGGTCAGGATAGTGAGATGAGAGATGATTTTCTATGTATTGAAACATCAAATTTTTGACGTTTGTTGAGGACAAGTTGTTTCTACTCAAAGAACCTGGAGAACCATCGGGAGATCGGGGTCGTTTTTGATCAGGAGAATCTCAACTGCAGCTTTTAGAGTCGTGTTTATTTTTAGTTATAGAGATCCACAGCATTATAGGTCTTCCACCATACTCTAAAGTGAATGCCAGATAATTTCACTCAACCGGGGGTTAAACCACTTCTTACACAGTTTATAACAGAGACATCACATCTGTGACCTTCGTGTTCGATTGTTCAGTTTTGTAAGCAATAAAAATCTAAACGTTGCAGAAAATGGAGAGGTATTTGTTTTCCAGGCTATTGTATGCTAATTATTTTGCAAAAACGTAATTATTCCTCCCTTATTCGACCTTTTAATATGTCTCACCTCTTAGTTTTATTTTCTTTAGCACTATAGTAGACAAAGTTAGCTTTTTCTAAAATGGATAAAACAAAGATGTTTTCTTTTGGCTGATATGAAACCTTAAAAATCCAGGGACATTTTTTTTCACCTTAAACATCCAGGGACATTTTTTTTTCACCGTGACAGAAACTATTACGGTTTTTGGGGTATTTTGAATGATTTATTAGGCTGTATTTACCTCTCGGATATTTCTCAGTAATGAATACTTTGAAACATCTGTTAACGCTGATAATGAACCTAAAACCTGAGTTCTTCATCTTGGTGTTTAATGAACTGCTGGTGCTTTTTAGATAGAGGAGCTTGTTGCTCATTAACTGTTAAGGTGCAGTTTCACGACACGTTTAAATTAATTATGATTCATTAAACTTTGAAGATAAAATGTTATGGCAACATTTTTGTTTATATGAGAGACAACTTGCTGTAGCTTTTTTTTTAGGAAACTTTACTTAATTTAGTCCAGATAGGGAAAATACTCTGTTATAACTGAGTGGTCTCTTTGGTTATAGGTAGTTTATGGAATATTTCAAATTTCCTTTAATTTAATATAATGTTTTAAGAGAAGTTTTCATCCAGTCGTTATGATTTATGACTGTCCTTTTTTTGTTTACTGACTGAAAGACTCCACAAATCTGAATTGATTGTTCATCTAATCCAGCCAGGAGCAAAAATTATACGTACAGGCTGACTTTTACGCATCATCAATGCCTGAACAGAGCTGAAAGTTTCAGATTACCCAAATTTGACGAGATCTATAACCTTCTGGTTTCTTACTGGTGGCAAAAGAAGAGGAAGGATTTGTTCATGACGCATCAGACGAGCCATCGTTACGCAGACGAGAAGGTTTGAGGAAGCAAGTCTGGATCTGGGAAGGAGAATTGTTTACTTCCGCTTGTTTGGGACGGCCTATATTCCTGAACATCATCCGACTGCACTAAAGCACTAAGGATGTTCAGGAACTATCCAGGTTTAAGGGCGTTGATGTTTAAGCCATTTTAATACCAGCGTTGCCCAATAAAGCCAGTTTTGAAATGACCATGAACAAACAGGCTCCAATGTCAAACACCTTCCTGCTCGACAAAAGTTGCAGCAGCCTACCAGGAAAGAAACGATCGGGTCAACAGGTTTAGGATGGAGACAGTGACATTTGTCCAAATGGGAATATTCTCCATGTCATTTAAAGCAAAGTCCTTTCAGGGTTTTCTAGATCTTCTCATGGGTGGAAAAAAACAGCTGCTCCAGGTACTCCCTGGAAAACCTAATTAAATATTCAGAAGCTTTCTGGAAGGCTCTGCAGAGTCTCCTATGGAGGAAAAGGATTAGGAGAACATCTGGAGCAGAATACTAACACCATGGCGCCTTTCCTAATAAACGCAGCTCTAGTCGGCTCTATAAGTTCGGGTTGTTTTCCTCGTCACAGCCGAGTGTCTCAACACTCGAAACTAACACAACATAATTTGTATGCAAGAAAAAAACTAAACTCAAACAGAAAGTGTACAAACCTTATTATCAGACCACAATGTTGTCTAGTTTTTAACATCGTCCTAAAAGCTCCGACTGGGCTGTTGGGATAACTTTCAGGAAGTTGCTCTTTTGACACGACCAAAGATAGCCCCCCTGCTAGCCAATCAGGGACCATCAGTCTTCTGATTGGCTAGCCTCTGTTTTCAGCAGGGTTCAACTTGCTAGGAACTCCAAAGAAGGAGATGCAGGTTCCAAGTAAAAGTTACCGATAGAAGAGAGCCAGTTCTATCCGAGCTGTCAAACTCTGTTCTGTTGCCCAAATTGATCCAATAAGAAGAAGAAGAACAATCTTTATATTGAAATCTGCTCTTATTGTCACAGATGTACGATGAAACTCCCCAACTAGTGTTTTCCGTGTCTTGTCGATTATATGCACTTGCAACAAGTGTTTTTCTTCACTAAGGTTATTGTTTTTTTTCTTATTCTTTATATTTTATTAACAGAAAACACAAACAGCAACCTGTTTGTTAGCTATGCCAGTCCATGTGTTCTCTTTGGAAATGAATAGATGGAAATACAAACTGCTTTGTTTTACTTGATACATGGAACAATATAATCGACCGATTACTGTCTATTAAGATAAAGTAAAAAAATTTTTTTATTAAAATAGTCGCAGAAGCTCAAACTTTCTGGCTGCAATATGATGAATACGATTTAAACAAAATTAGTTGGTGTTTATAGTTGAGCCTTTATGTTCATTTTATTTTATATGGATCCAACAAAATCCACAATAAAATCCAAAATACAGAGAAGTTCAAACAAATCACACAAAGGAAATAATTATATTGAAACAAAAATGGAACTAAGTGACTACAGGTCAGATTTAAAGCGATGTGAGAAGATTTAGTAATTACGTAATGTTTAATATAAGACACAACGGCTTAAGAAGTCCATGTCGCAATATGGTCCAGACCAACATTTCCATCCCAGTTCAGGCACATTAAAGCAGCGTCTCCAGGAATAACAGATCCGAAGAGGCTGCCAATGAAAAAAGGCCCAAACCAGTAACAGTCCAACCATCCGATTCAACACACCTTCAACGAGAAATCTTTTATCCCAACAGAGCTCAAAGCTGCACATTCTCAAGCCCACAACCTTCGCATTCTTCAGTCTCAGAAAAACAGAACCACTTAATGCCGCAGAAGCCAAATCTGAGGATGATCATTTCACAGCAAGTTTTCCTTCACATTTGAAGCAGCCCTGGAGCCTTAAAAGCTCAATCAGCTGCTCGTTACGGCCAATCTTCTCCTTAACGAGGACCGTTAAGCAGTAATTAATTGTTAATTGCCATCAGCGAGGCACATAATTAAGTATTTTATCTCCTCCAACCATTTTCATACTCACTTTTGATCAACATGGCTTTTCTTCAACACGTTTCCATGTCCGATGCGAAAAGGAGTCGAAGTGTATAAGAAGTTAAATCCAAACAGGGAAAGTCATAAATCCAAGGATGGAGCAGCGCATTCCAGTCGCGCCAGTCATGTTGGGCATCATGTTAATGAAATCATTGTTGAAGATTTTCCCCCCGTTTTTCCCAACCACTCCCCTTTCCTCTGGACCGGACGGTCTGAGCACAGGAAGAGGGCTGGGAGGGGAGACTTCCTAAAAATAAACCAAACAGAGCGCTTCAGTGGACATGTGAGAGGTTGCCTGAGGAGATGGGGAATACTTTCAACCTGAGACATTGAGAAAAGCGGTCGATAATGAGGGTGAAGTTTTGAGATGATATCTGGTGAAACGCTGTCAACTCTGATCCAGGAAAGAAATCTGTTTGGACAAAAGATGGACGATTTTTTAGTTTTCTCAAATAAGGTTATGATGTCAGATGCTCAAAACATTAATATAAACCTTAGATAACCGTAAATGACCGTTCTGCATCTGAAACAGAGGAATAAAGTTATTTCTGCTCCCCAATCGTGCATAAATCTCACACAAGGAGCGCTACCATCATTAACGCTGCTTCATCTGACTCGAAAGTGTCTGATTATGGGATTTTGAATGAAAATGGATCCCTTTGAGAGCGATCTTTGGGACCCGCCACATTAATTCATAAGTAGAGGAGCAGAAAGTGGGAGTATGTAAACAACTAATGGACTTTTCTTTGCCTCTTCCATCAGAGTAGTCTGATGGAGGAGGAAAAGTTCCCAGATGGGAACTCAAAAAACTCACAAAGTCAGACTCCAAAAAAAAAAAAAAAAACATTTTTAAAGGGCGACATTTAAAAAATAAACAGCAAGACTTCTCTGATCATGTTCCTTCGAATGTTTACTCAGATTTTGCATCTATAATTCAGGGAAACGGCAGAACAGTCCAGGAGAACCTGCGTCTCACTGATGTTTTTCTGTTCAGTCCTTTTGTAAAAGTGAAATGATGTTACTAACAGGAGATCTTCTGAACTTTGATGTAGGTAAACACTCTACATTGAAGAAATTAACAAAGACACCACAGTGAAACATGGTGGTGGCGGCATCATCCTGTGTGGAAGACAACCTGAACAACGACTAACCCCAACCCTTTACACTGGACAATGAGTCTAAACATCTGGCTGCAGCTCCAACAGAACTGTGTGAATCAAAGCACTTGTGCTGAAATGGCCTAGTTAAAGTCCAGACCTGAATCCAATGGAGAATCTATGGTCAAATGTTCTTGATGGTTACAGGATGGATTAAAAAACACTCAATTTCTTAGTGATGAGGTGATAAAGGGGGGTAACTACATCATATAGAAAATGAAAGAAACTAAATTTATGAGCATTTTCTATGAAAATTATTTTAAGTCATGTTTAATATAAACAGATCTCATGATTCATAAAGTGACTAACAGGTCAAACTTATTTTTATTTATTAACAAAATAATAAAAAACAATCATTTTGAAGAGAGAAACTTTTATGACGAGCTGTTAGAAATAAGAGTGAAACAAAGGATGCTCCGTCTCTGCTGCATTTCCTCTTCCTAAAGAATCCGGCCCCACTCCCAGCAGACGGGCGTCTGCGTGTCGCCGCCTTTGTTTCTTTGTTTTGTTTGTTTGCTCCGGTACGAGAGGATTTGTTTACCGTCTCGACCTTTGTCCCGTTTGCACGTTCACAGATGCATGCGTGCTCGCTGCTGGGCGTGTTTGTTTTTTTTGTTTTGTTTTGTGGGTGTTTGTTTAGTCCAGACAGACGAGCTTCAGAGAAGCCGGGTCGGGTTTGTCTGACGTAGCATTTTTTTTAGAGTTTATTTACTAAAAACAAACGGGCAGATTTCACCAGATGGATGCGAATTTGGCAAATGTTCATAGTTTAAGTGGATGATAAAAATAATAAACATCTTTAAACAGAAATAGATTTAGAATAATGGCATAATCAAGGAAATAACATCTGCAGTATTGTAATTGCTTCCCATTTTTTCAATAGTAAACATATATAAATATACATATATAACATTATATAACAAAAAATTGTTTAACTTGGTAGTTTGGTTATATCTTTTGTAAGCTAAAACTTCTAATGTCACACAACGTTAAAGCATCATAACAGAAACCTTCAAATAAAGTTTGTGAAAAAAATTATATTTTCCATGTGAGGCAGTTTCTATTATAAATGTAATAAAATGTGTTTTTTCATCCTGCTTGAAATAAATATACCCAATCACATTAAATTGGCATCAGGAAAGAAAATACAAATGTATCCTAAATGTATAATAATCGAGGCAACTCTTAGAGTCTTCACTTCTCATAAAAACCAAAATGGCGACAATTCATCAAAACGTATTAAACACTTTCTGCAAACCTGGATCTAATCTGCCGGCCTGTTATGGAATCTGTGCGGAGTGGATAAATAACCTGATGAGAAGATAGCCGGGTCGGTTTTACGCAGAGAGGAGACCAGGGGTCAAAGGTCAGGACGAAAGTTGAAACAGGAGTCATAGGTTTTGTGAAAAGTAGATCCAGAATATTCATAGAACCTGGCCCGACTGCCAGAAGTACCAGGAGGAGGTTTGGTGGTTAATACTGCGCTGACCAGAACCCCAAATCTTCATTTAAGCAAGACTAGACATCACACCTAAAAAAGACCTGAGGAGATCCAAGACCAGCTCAGCAGAACCAAAGGAGGTTCCCCTCCATGCCAAGCCGCACTGATGCAGTAATCCATACTGCACAGTAATTTCAATACAGCAAACCAACATGTCTGTGTTAAAACACTTTTATATTTGAGTTCATGATAAACTGTTGAGTCTTCATGGGGTGCATATTCTTAAAAATGTAAGAAAAAAATATAAACCTTTCAAAGTAAATAATCAGTCCAACAAATAACAATCGTTCACCAGATTTTAGTCAGTCACTGTGACCAGAGCCAACCCCTCACAGTTAGTGTTTAGCAGAAGCGCCGCTGAGAGCAGGGTAATAACATCCCTCAGCATGGTGCCAGGAGCTCGGCTGACCCTTGGCAGTATCCCCGTCTTTTTTCACCGACTGGCCAGAAACGGAGCAGCAGCACAAAAACAACCCAGAAAAAATAACTTTACTCGCAGCAGAACATCAGCTCGGCCAGAAAATCCATGTACTTTCTTGTAGAACTTACAATTAAGTTTCACTTTTCTGGACTGGCGAATTTGCCCTAAAACAACCAATAAAGCCGACGCAGATCATTAGCTTCCATAATGCCAAGGTGTTTCTCCACAGTACAGACGACTGTCTTCCTTCTTTACTCCCAATTTTGCTAACAAACTCGCCCAGACGTTCACATTTGCCCCCGATCTCCTACTCTCCCTTTCTGCTTTACCGGCTGGCAATTCATCAAAAACCAACCACAGCTGACAGTATGGAAATGTTTGAGTCTCCAGAGGAAGATAACTACATGGTAAGAAGAAAGCAATCCATCAAGTAAATCCCCAAACAGCCGTTTCTGCTCGTTATGTCAACAACACAAACGGAGTTATCAGTATTCAAACTTTATAATAACTAAAGTTTTCTGTTCTTATTTCGTTTTATATTTCATTAAAGTATGGATTTTGACCTGCCAAATCATTTATGCAGAGAGCTTAATAACTACAGTTTATGTCGTTAAATTAACATTATTACACAACGATGACGCGAGTTAATGACTTAAAATGGAAGATCTAAAAAAATAACATTACGTTTTAAAATTCTTGAAGCCCCACAAAATTATTGAATTGTTCTGACGTCAAAATAAAAGGCACGACAACAGAGATCTAAAAATAAAAGTGAATCAAAATTTATATTTGAGTAAATTTAAATTAAAACAATGAAAAAAAAAAACTTGTGAACTAAATATCCCTTTAAAAGTAAACAGCTGCAATCAAAACATCTACAAAAAAGACTATCTGACCTTTTACTGCACTACAATTTATACAAACAGTCGAGAACTGAAGAAAGATCAGAGGAACCTTCACAACTAGCAGTTTTGGAACGTTTTCATGCGAGACGTTTGAAATATCAGTTTTAGCTCCCTTAGGTTTTATTGCCCCTAATCCTATCACACCATATTCAGTCTAACTGTTGTTACAATAAAATACGCCTTGTCAAAATAATACTCGTCTTTCAGTTCTACGCTCGGATCTTAAAAGCAACGCAGGAAAGTTTCTGAGGAGCTCAGTGGAAAGTTTGGCTGATTGAAACGTCAGTCTTTGCAGACTTTGGGGTTCTTTACGAAAATAGACAAAAATGTAATTGCGTATCAAACAAATGTGGCATCATAGTTTTCTACACGTCATCCCGAGACAAAATAAGCAAAAAAAAAAAACAAGTCAGGAATCATTTTAGTGTGAAGCAGTTATAATAGTTTACACAACTACAGTGGAAATACTTACGTTGATGTATATTAAAAAACTAAACAAAAAACAAATCTATGCGATTTAAACCAACTACTACGATGTCCCAATATATATTTGAATACTTAGAAAAAAATTACAATTAATGCCGATAACCCAAAGCATCTTTGGTGTGTTTTCATCAGCCACACCCAGGCTTGATTAATGGAGGGATGGATGGTCAAAGGTAATAACACAGATCTATACATCATTATGCAAACCTGATTAAAAAAATAAATACAATAACACAAACAGTTTTAGAATAAAGCATAAAACATTCTGCCGCAGATCGCTGCTGCTGAAGCCTTGCATATGTAAACGCATGTCTATGGTTATTTTTGCAGTTAAAAAAGTTAGAGTAATTCTTCAGTGTTTAGAAACAAGTTATTCTCCAATTTGCAGACAATTCTGTTAAATCTAGCACTAAAACGTAAGAGGTAGGTTTGAAGAAAATCAAAAATCAAATACTTAACCTCATTATTTTATTCATTCTTATCCAGAACTTTAAATATTAACATTCCAATTTCTGACAAACTTATGTTACCAGGGGCGAAATTATGACTTTAAAAACTGACAATGAATTTAACAGCCTAGAGGAGCTCTATAAATAAAATGAAAAGCCATCTTGTTGCTCAATCAGGACTGGATCCATCCAATGTTCTGGTCGGGAAGTCCCACAGCAACACACATCCAGTCAGGTCCATCCAGCTACTTTATTTAAACTGGAACAATGTGGCCAGAAACAAACCTTCACCTTGAACGGGCCGTCGTTTTCTAATTCTGGCTGCAGCACAAACACTTCCTTCCAAAAGAGTGTCAGAACAGATTATTCTGCTTAGGAGAGTGGTGAGCAGAGATTCAGCTTGTAAACCAAACGCCACCAAAACACCTAACATACAGGGTGGTGGTGGTGGTGGTAGCATCATGCTACCACTTAGACATTATAAAAGAACACGAAAAGGTCGTTAACGCAGGTACAAGTGAAGCAGTAAATAGGCTGGATGGATTTAGCAAACAATATCGGTTCAATTAATAGGTCCCCCCACACAAAACGTCGACACAGGAAAATGTTTGTCAGGTGCAAAAAGACGAACAAAACGAGCTACCACCCTCGATGACTTCAAGACAACCTTAAAACCTGACGATACAATTAGAGCCGATTCTACTCAAAATAACAAGTCAGATTTATATGGATAGTTATCGTGTTTCCGTTAGAATATTAATGATTTTACTTGATTTGCCATAATGTTTGATGTGTTGCTATTGAGAAAGCAACTATTTAAAATGATATTTATTGGAAATCCATATCATTTGTTTATATATATATATATATATAATATATGTATAATTTAGATCCTATCATGTTTTCAAAAATACTCCTATTAGTTAGGTTTTACAATCATTTCCATTTTGAATATTTAAATAAATCTTAAAAAGATTGACATTTATGCCCAGGATGATTGGTGGACACATAACTGTGAAACCTCTAAAGAAAAAAAGCAATAAAATCAAGAACTTCTCTAAAAAAATGAATAAAAAATGAAAAAATCGAAACAAGGTGATAAAAAATTCAGGAGCAAAGGGAAATATGAAAAACTGGCAGAAGAAAGATGGCAAGAAGGAGGCCGTTGAGACGGGACACAATTCTCTGACTAATCAGTGTTACTTCAACAAAAGCCGCAGCAGGAGGATAAAATTTGCTATAAAATGGTCCAAACGGAGAGGCATTATAAGCAGATATGGCATAAAAATGTCATTTCTCAACATAAAGTCCACGTAGAGCCAAAAAACAACAGGAACCTTTGTTTATTGGAGCAGTTTCCTCATAGGCCATTAAAAAACTTACCGGCATGAATTCCCAGTTACTCCCAGTCTATCCGCAGCCAGAGATCTCCCTCCCAGCATGATCTCATGACTTTCTGTGGGATTTCCCGCCTCTGTTCACGCACGGTCTCTTCTAAAGAGGTGTTGTGTTTATGTCAGGCCGACAATCATTCTTCTTGAAGTTATTTTCTGATTTCAAATCGACATTAAAAGCCTGACTTTGATATCCATCTCCCAATTAGGGAAACACAAAGTTTCTTTGTGATTAGAAAACGCTATCAAATGTGAAGAGACGTTGGGAGTGTTTGTGATACGACCGGTTTATTTTAGACGCTACCCAGAAACGCAGCTGGGTAGCATCTCTTGCAATGTTCCAGAGTTTGTGTCAAGAGGACATGAAAAATGTAGATGCTTTAAGATGCAGGGATGAATAAAAACACTAAAAAACAGTGACACTAAGAGAAGAAGGCTTCATCACAGAGGAATGTTCACTCAGTTTATCTTTGATCAGATGGAAATACACTGATTCAGGTCAGTGGAAATCAGGAAGCACTCACTGGTTTGGATCTTAAAAGCTTTGAATGGAGGCATAAAACCAATCAGGCGTAACATTATGACCGTTCACCAACGAAGGGGATGAAACTGGATGGTGCTGATGATGGTGGCAGCATGTTGGAGTACCTATTTTAATTTTTTTCTTATTTGTTTGTGTTGAATGCTGAAAAGCTTGAAGGATTTCATACTTTTTTTTATTCAATAGCTCAACCTGAACTACGACCTAAAATCCCAGAGAAATCGAAACGAGGCTTCATGGATGGAAAACACAACTAAAAAAGTAAAGAGAAGCAGGAGGTTTAAATCTTCTTCTATTAACGAACGAGGATCATATCCCCAATTCTAACATCCCTTGGCTAAACTTTCAAACTTTGCATCTAAAAACAGGTTTAAAGAAAAATAAATTACTGTAGGTGGATCAGTGAGACAAAGTAAAGCACCAGCGTCCTCAATCAGAGGCCAACTAACCACCAATAGAGATTCTTCCTAACAACAGCATCACCAGCAACTCTTTGAAGACTTTCCATTTAATGCCATTCTAACTCATATTAAATAAGTATACTTAAAGATTCATTGTGGATATAAATGCTGTTGGCATTAAGGAACCCAGGTAATAGTCATTTTTGCAGGAAAACTTTATAGGCTTCTGACTGAAGGCTGTTGAGTATGACCAGTCTGCAGACGGTCATGAAATACTCAGCTTATAATACATTTTAGATTATCAGTCGTTTAGAAACACTTTTAATACCAACCTTCTAACAGATGTTAGAGTAGGGGATATATTCCTTCTTTCTTCCCTTTTGTCTGATGTATAGTGCCGCTCTGCAACCACGAAGCCTCGTTTTTAGGAGCTTTGGGATTTGAGGGTCGTAGGTAAATTATTATTTGTAGGCAAGTTATTATTTGAGCTTTTGTCATAAAAAGTTGTCCAAACATTCAACGCTACAATCAAAATACGTATAACTAAAACTCTGTCAGAGCAAATCAGAATAATGAAAGAGAGCTACTTTAACATGCCTCAGCCATGTTTATTTCAGTCCAGCCTCCCATCACACCTGAACTTCGTTGGTTTCAGACACAAACATGCCACTGATCTAGAAACAGCAGTCCATTTCTATCAATTAGGAAACCCAGACTTGAAGGAAACCACCTAGTGGGACAAAAGCTGCTTTCACCCAAGCTAAACAAGGCGCAACAAATTGTATTTATCTGAAGTTCCCTCACATTTGCTTCTGCTTTGTCTTTATCGACTGAAAGAGCAACAACACCAATGTCTCCCAGGTAAAATCTAATGGGTTTCTCCGCTAGAAAGAGCTGACTTGTGGTGAAAACAACAATGAGCGGCTTGGCTGATCCATAAATTTGCTGTGAAACAAAGGTAATGTGATTTAAAAGAAAAACACTAAAATGCTCTTGAGAGTCGAGCTAAAGGGCAGAGTAATGCGATCGTTCCCTGACAATTAGTTACTGCTCATATAAAAAAATTTAACAGAGCTTCCTGCACCTCGCCGCGACGCTAACAGTTGTGTCTTTGTGATTCAAGCAGGAATGTCTATGCCTCCCAAGGAAATGCAGTTTTCCTCATGACGGACTCTTTGTCACGGCAGCGTGACGGCAGGAAGTCTCCGCCCGGCACAGTCCGATCCAGCGGATGATTCTGGATGCGGTGCTCTCAACGTCATCTGCAGGAAATCCCAGTGCAATTAACGAGACATTCCTCCGGGGGGCAGCAGCGCTCATTCCTGCAATAATGTGTCTGATCGTCTTGTTTCTTTATCAGGCAAGTTTGCTGCTACAGTGAAAAGTTTTTATAGGCGGCAGAGGCCTGACGCGGGTTCTTTGCTGAAACATTCCAAGGTTAGTTGGGATTCAGTGCCACCTAGTGGCCTGACTGAGGAACATTTACCTCACTCAATGTTTATAATCAGATTAACTGCTACCAATTTGAACTGGATGTCCTGACGGTCACATATTTTGCATTCGAGTACGATTTTCTTAGATTAAATAATTTAAAAGTGAGGCATACATTCATGTTTAGCAAACCTCAGTCAACACGTTTCAGTTGGAGCAAATACAGAAAACAGGTGATTGCAGGTTTTTCAGGAACGCCTCTGAGTTAAAATAGAAAAGGTAGACGAGAAATTGAGGTAGAGATGGATCAGTCGGATGAATGGACAAACATGTATATGGGTGGATGGATGAATCAATGAATGGTTGGATGGATGCACGAATGAATGAGTAGAGGAACAAAGATGAGATCAATGGTCGATGGATGATTAATAGGTGGCTGGACAAAAATTTTGATTGATGGATTTATAGATGAGCAGACAGCGAACAGATTAATGGACAGCAAACAAAGCTGCTCTTAGAGTTTTCTTCACTCGATAACAGCGTCTGTCAAAGCAAACTGGACATTTAGCAATGGTGCTCTTTAACACTATAAAAGGAAATGAGATTTCTAGTGTTTGTAGAGTTTCATATTGTGAAACAAGCTGATTTTTTTTTTCTGTCCGAATTCATCAATAGTCAAATCGATTTCATTTTAAAGCAGACATATGTTTAAAGACATTAAACTTTGACCAGTTCAAAAAAAACAAAAAGCATAATTAAACTGGGAGTAAGAGGACATGTTTGTTTTTTGACCGTTTCCCAGTTTATAGTAGAAACACTGACATTAAACTGCTTCATTTCACTCCCTTGTTCCCCAAACTTAGGTCTACTTCCACTTTCCGGCTCCTCGGACGGGACCGCTTACCCGCCCGTCGTCTCCAGAGGCCCATAAACCTCTGATGGGACAATGAGTGATACCTCAGGAACAAGATTAAATTAGACCGCTGTGTTCCCGGTGATTCATAATCCACTCCTGGGTTGTTAATGGCCCGACGTCTTTAAGCTGCCAATGTTTAAAATACAGTTTCTAAAGCTGCCCAGAATCTGCTGCGGTTTTGTAAATTTTAGGTAATGGGCTGGTAATGGGAGACAGAGTCTGGCTGTCGGCCCAGAACACGACTTTCCAGGATTTCCAACCTTCCAGTTTGCAAATCTGAAATTATAAGTGTACAAATCTCAAAGTAAAAGTACGAATTTTGACCCATTTTTGGTGCCCGAATGAAAAGACAATCAGCACGTTGCTTATTGACTTGTCCATTAACCCAGTGCCCAACCACTCACCAACCAGCTATCCAATCAAGGAGCAGTAATTTTTTCACAATTATAAATCTTTTTTTTACTAGTAAAAACCTTTTTTTTTTTACAAGTACAAATCCTTTTTTTACAAGTACAAATATTTTTTTTACAAGTACAAGTAATTTTTACAAGTACAGATTCTTTCTGACCCTTATTTGATTCCATACGGTCAGCACTTCTGCTACAAAGGTCAATGTTTTTTTGACTGTGAAAATCTCTCTGTAAAGTATTACTATTCATGAGGGTCACCATAAAAATGCTGGTCAGAACTAGAGTAAATATACGGCCTATCTAAAAGTTAAAACAATTTTGAATGTGTTTTTGTAATATTGATGAATTGCAGAAAGACAGGGCTCACCACATCTACAAAGTACTTCAATACGTTTCCGGTTGGTTAGATCTCCATTACACTGATACTGAGAAAACTTTTCTTCCAAATTTGTCCATTATTGCTGGAAAAACTGACATACATCTTTACATTATGTACCAAAGCTGCAAAATTACGTGTCCAGTGTGTTATGAGTTGATGCCAATATCCAGCATTTTTTATGTAACATTGATGATTGGTAACTATTGGTTCACCCATTTCAACTGTGAACATCATAAAAACAACAAATAAAAGGTTGAATATTAAGGAAATATGACCATTTAGTTGGGTTTAAAGTTTTACAATATCTGCTTTTGAAACTAATGACCCAAGATAATTCCTGGATAAGCAAAGTTTGGTTTAGGGACTCATATCCAAGTTAAGATAAAACCAAGTGCTCAGTAATTTTTCTGAACAGTCTCTAAAAGAATGTGAGGCAACGCCTGGAGCTTTTTCAGTTTTACATGGAGAAGTCCCTGCGTGCTGCAGTCAATCTGCACAGATCACAGTGAACATAATGAGATGCAGAGAGACTAATGAAAGCAGGGGAACTGAAATTTTCAGATTCTGGAACAGTAAGTGGATTAATTGCCGTCTTAATTGCCTCAGTGAGTCAGCAGCAGAGCTTTGGGGCCAAAACCTCTTTGACATTTGCCTTTAATGCCAGACTTAATAATAAGAAATCTCACATACTCATGATGAATCAATACAGTTGGCAAATGTGAGACCTTTTAAAAAGTTCAAAACTGCTTAACATATGTAAAAAAATGCCTTCTAAATTAAACATATTGTAGTATAACACCAAACGATCAATACTTTAAAATTTCACTACAAACAGCTTTTGACTTAAACTTTCCAGTGTTCCAGAAATACACCTTTAATGTACTTTCTGAATCTTTTATTGTAAACGTGAATAAATCACAAAACACACCTCATTAATCATTTATGAAACCTTAACTCAACATGAAAATGGTCTCGTCTAATGGAGAAGTTTAGGGACTTCCTGTCTGTTTTTTTGTAAGTCTTTGGTATATTTGCTGAAGTATTAAAATAATAGAAAATAAGTTTTGTTTTTTTCTTAGATACTGAAGTCTATGGTTTTAAAATTCATGTTGAGTAAAACAGAAAGGATGAGTAAAAATCCCAAAGTATCTGCAATATTTTAGGCTTGCGATGAAAGATTTTGCATCTGTTTTTGGATTTATTTAAAAAACTTTCAGAATATGAAAATTTCGATACATTTTGTTTAAAGTAAATTACAATTAAGAGACTGGACTAGTGAGTGGGATAGGCCATCTACAAAATCACAACGTGTCATCAGCATAAAAGTGAAACTAGTATCGGACCAATCCTGGACCATATTTTTAAATAAAGAAAAAGTGTGCTTATACTGACCCTTTACATCTTACATCTTGAAAGTATAACTAACCACTTCTTAAAACAAAATGACTAAGCAACCAACAGCAAGTAGCCTTTTTACAGTATATAGTTTACTGGAGTTACATAAAAAATTTCTTTCGACAGCCAAAAAGTTATATAAAAGGTGAATATCAACCAACCTCCTGGTTGGGGGTTAACGGATTCAAAGTGGGTGCGAAATATCCCTTTGTTTCTAAATAATTCAATAAATTCAGGTAAAACATGGTTGTATGCAAAGAAAAAATAATGGCTCCTTTAATAAATCATAAACTAATGATATTACTAAGATTATGTTGAAGAAAATCAAGAATTTGTTTATAATAGAACCTGTCTGACAAAATGAAGTAAGCTAAAAGATCTCTAAGCAACAAAAGTTCTGCACGAAATGAATACAGGAAAATAGAAACAAATTGATTTCAAGCAGCCTTAAAAAAGGCTTAAAAATGTATTTCACGCCATCTGTGACTCTAGCTAATTACATAAAGAAAAAAAACATTGCTGATTCATCCAAGAGACCATGATATATAAATTAGTTTAAACAGGCCTTTTATGCACGAAAATATTTCAATGAGGCTTATATCCATTTAAAGTTATAATAACGAATAAATAAGATATTTTGCACAAATATCTGATTTACGCTCACATTTGAGATTCCTAATGTTTTTCCAAGGAAGGTTAAAACAAAAACAATGTGTTTTACTAACGGTTTCATTAAGTTTTGGGAAAAATAAATAAATAAAATAAAGCCCTAGTTGTTCAGAATCATGTCCTGGGTGGAAAAAAAAAAGTTTCCAACTGCAGTAGGTTTAAAATTAATCACTCAAGTCCCCGTGTGAGGGAGCAGAAACACTGACATTCTCCTGGCTGTTGAGACATGCACTACATTTTATAACATCCTTTAAAATTTAAGCCCACGGCGAAATTCAAACAGGAAACACTGGAAGTTTGAACTTTTGCACCAATCTCCCAATAGATTGTATAAAATATTCAATAATACTTTTTACTTCATGCTCCCAGGGCCACTCCCTCCACAAGTTCGACGCGATGCATTCGATAACAGCTTTTCTTCACACTACACCATTCATTTGGTTAGTTAAAGAGAGCCGAGACAAGAGTTAAAGCCCTGGCCATCTATCTATTCATGATACCAGCCTAGAGCTGATGCAGCCAGCTCTGAAATTCAGACAATTTCATGAGGTCCAACATGTAAAAGTAACCCGCTCCCTTGGCTAGTCATGCCATTGGTTATATTAGAAAAAATACTGATTGCAAAAATATGATTGCTGTAGTTAGTTTGTGAGAATTTGTGTCGGCACCAAAACATGAATACAGAAAAACAGGAAGACGTGCAAAAGAATAAAACCCTAAACCTTTTTTTAAGGGAAGTTTTCCACCTCAACAAATCCAGGAGAGACCTTTTGTCCAGTGTATACGATGAGGGGAACTCACTGTTTCTAAGACACACATCCAGACCTTTTATTTCATAAACACAGTGTCAGAATTTACAGAAAAAAATAGGGTGATATTTTGCATGCCGGTTCGCCAAGGCAGGTGTCCAAACCCATAGATAAGAAATCTCAGACTCCCATATTTAATTCGTAAGTACATTTTTAACTTTGGTGCTTTGCTGTAATGGAGTCGAAGCACAATCTAGACTGACTATAACCTAGACAATAGAAATAACTTCATTATCTACTATCACAAGCAACAAAGAGCCATTAGCTTCTTCAATTCAAACCATTTCAGTTATTTGATTAATATATTATATATGTAAAAGGAGTCTTTAATCTTAATATTAAAAATTGGGCCAGCATAACTAGGTTTTACTATTTTTTAAATGTGTGGAAACTAAGAAAAACAGACAAATTTAATAGAAGTCTAAAAGGCTGCAGGTGGAAACTGAGTGTGGATGCACGAGAGACTTTATTCAGCCCAGAAACAACTGTTGGATTGGATATGAAAATTTAAGCCACATCTTTCAGGGCGAGCGGATGTTGTTTTAAAACTCACTACATTTTCCAAACCAGATTTTCCATTTTCAAACTTCCAGATCTGCGCACAACCTTTTTTTTTTTCCTCCAAGTCACGGTTTTCAGAAGAACATTTCAAATTGCTTTAGACCTTAATGAAGTCGTTTCTGATCATTTTTCTTTTTTTATCCCGGGCAGACGGACAAACTTTTGTGCTGTTTGAGTGAGAAACGGTCAATGGCAGGAAGAATGAGTCTAGAACTAAATATAAAGAAAAAAATATGTATGTTCGAACCACGCTTTTTCACAAACAACATAATACTCCATTTACAAATAGTTTCTGCTCGACATGCTGTAGGCAGGCATTTACAACAGCCAAACCAGGAGCACCATTTCTTTTTCTTGGAGCTGATTGAGATAAGACGAGGAAGACTGCAGGTGTCAGCTCCTGTGGGAGAGCCAACATGGTTTCCACTGAGTGCATTAATAAATATTTATGTGTTTGAACTAATAAAAACAAGCTTTTCGGAGACTTCCGGTTTGACGTAGTATGGAGTAGACGTGTGTTTAGAGCTCTCCGTGGAGTTTATTTTATGCTTTGATACATTTTGCTGTTTTGTTATAGTGCTTGAGTGCTTAAAGAACTTCATAGAGTAGATTGGTGGTGGTTAATATGCCTACAAAACCCGTTAAAATGTCCAAAGGCCCGGCCTCCTCGCAGCCGCTAATACGGCCTGCTCTTCAGAATACAGCCTCGACTTCGAGTGCCGCGGCAGAGCACCTCCCCAGCGGTGAGTCGACTGAGAGTTCCACGCTGAAGTCCGAGATAGCGCGGGCCGTGGTGGAAGAGCTGAGGGCAGTGATCAAGTCTGAGTTGCATAACATGAAGGCTGAAATTATACAGGATTTTGCTGCTTTAAAACTTTAGTTCTCCACTCTAAAATCCAGCGTGTCGGAAACGGAGCGCTCGCTAACCACATGTTCGGATGACGTGTTAGCACTCCAAGCTAAAGTCCCATCGTGGCAAGGCTGCACTACTACTCGGACTGTGTGGAGATCTTGAAGAGGGCCAGGCAGCGGCAGTGGATCACTATGTCCGGCATGAAGTTTGCGGTTTTCCCCGATTACAACGCTAAAATTGCGAGAGCCCGCACGGAATTTAACAAGATTCTTAGGCTGCTGCATGATGTGGAGGGGATCCGCTACAGCCTTGTTTTTCCTGCCCGACTCCGGATCTCCCATTACGACGCGCAGCACATCTTCACTTCCCCAGATGAAGCTAAAAACTTCATCTCCTCATTAACCAAATAATGCGAGGACATGGTATGTTCTTTTCTCTCTTTCCATAAAACTAAATGCTGATCCTGATAAGTCATCTGTGTTATACTGAGGAGAATTTTCAACTTGTTTACTCGGTTTTGTTCTCCCAAATAATGTCTTTGTTCTATGCTACTGAAGCTGGAATAATTTCTAAAACCTATTATGTTTTTAAAGAATTTTAATCCACACTCTACCTATCTGAATCCCCCCCGGATAACACAGAGATGTTCTCATTTTTCGATAGTCTTGATTTCCCCTCTGTAAACAACACCGCCACACACATACTCTACTCGGCTTTAGAGTTAGAGGAGATCAATGTCGCCATTATCTCAATGCAAACTAATAAAGCACCGGGTCCAGACAGCTTTCCCGTCGAATTTTTAAAGAAATTCAAGGATAAATTGTCTCCTCTTCTCTTGGATGTTTTTAATGAATCTTCACTCTCTGGTTCTCTACCCCCTACTTTCATGGAAGCATCTATATCTCTCCTTCTGAGGAAGGATAAGGATCCTACCTCGTGTGTGTCCTATAGACCTCTGTCTCTTCTAAATGTTTATGTGAAAATTCTACCAAAGCTTCTGGCATTGTGCTTAGAGAAGGTCCTTCCCGAAATAATTTCCCATGACCAGAATGGATTCATCAAAGATAGTCACCTTTTCTTTAACATTCGCACCCTTTTAAATACAATATTTGCGGAACACTCTTCTTTCCCAGAGGTGATCATCTCGTTGGATGCAGAGAAAGCATTCGATCGCGTAGAGTGGGGGTACCTATTTGAAGTGCTGAGCAGATTCAGCTTTGGTGCGACATTCATATCTTGGGTCAAGTTGTTGTATTCGTCTCCCTCAGCTAGTGTTCATACCAACCATGTCCGTTCTAAATATTTCTTCCTGTCACGTGGTACGAGACAGGGTCGCCCACTATCCCCCTTGCTATTTGCCCTCGCCATCGAACCCTTATCGATTGCTTTAAAATTTCTCTCTTCTTTTCGAGGTATTGTTCGTTCCGGTATCCAATTGAAATTATCCTTGTATGCCGATGATTTATTGGTATATGTGACTGATCCAAAGACTTCTCTCCCCTCAATCATGTCACTCCTGAAAAAATCTGGTTCATTTTCAGGATATAAAGTTAATTTGCAGAAAAGTGAGTGTTACCCAGTAAACTCACTGGCGTTATCAATTACTCAATCCGTTATTCTACTTAAATTAGCCCCTGCTGGTTTTAGGTACTTGGGAGTCCACATTTCTCGCACTTTGTCCTCTCTTTTCCAAAATAATTTATATCCATTGATTGATAATTTGAAACAGGCCTTACAAAGACGGAAGTACTTTTCACTTTATCTCTTATTGGGAGAATTAACTTAATTAAAATTGATGTCATGCCAAAGTTTCTCTTTTTGTTTAAAACTATTCCATTGTATCTACCTAAAAACTTTTTCAAAACTTTGGATCAGCTCATCACTTCCTTTATATGGGATGGCAAGATTCCCAGCGTGAACATAAGTTTGCTGCAGAGATTTAAATTTGATGGGGGGCTTGCGCTACCCAATTTTCTTTTTTATTATTGGGCAGATCATATTTAGAAGGTCTTGTCTCTGTTCGTGCACTTCTAGCATCCTCTATACCCGTCAGGCTTACAGATTTCACTAGTAATCGCATAGTTCTTTCAACCCTTCGCGTCTGGACTCAATTTAGGACTCATTTTAAACTTATCTCTCCATCAATCTTATCACCTGTAGTAGATAACCATTTATTCCCACCCGCTTTAAATGACAGTGCCTTTCTTACTTGGCATATCAGAGGTATCAAAACCTTTCACAATCTTTATAAAGACAATATTTTCTGTACTTTTGCTCAGCTAACAGCGGTTGAGCGCACCTTGCGCAAGATTACAACTGATCCAATTTAAAGTATTTCACAGAGTTCACCGGTCTAAAGCTAAACTATCTAAATTTTATCCAAACACCACCAATGACCAATGTGAGAAGTGTCATAATTCTCAGTGTAATTTAAGTCATATGTATTTTTTCTGTCCCACCCTATGCAATTTCTGGATGGATTACTTTAAAATCATGCAGAAAGTTATAGGCGTGGACATCGAGATCAACTATTCTTTAGCAATATTCGGCTTTTCTACAGATCTACTCCCCTTGCCAGCAAGCGATCAGATATTTTAGCATTCACATCATTATTAGCAAGGTGCCGTATCTTGTTGCTATGGAAATCGCCAAAGTCCCACCTAATTTTATTGTGGCTTCAGGATGTCATGCACCTTCTTAAACGTCATAAGATTAGGTTTACGCTAAAAAGCAATGCGGGTGCATTTTACTCAAAGTGGAATTCAGATTTGACCAGCTACCTGACTCCTTCCCCCCATTCCCTTGTTTTTTTTTTAATTTAGTTATTTTTTTACAAATTTATTTTTATTTTTTTAAATTTATATATTTTTTCACATTTATTTATTTTTTATTGATTTATTTAAAGCTTTTTGTTTCTTTTCTTTAATTATTATTATTTTTTTACGTTCGGTATTGGGTGTTGCTCATAATAAGGGGAGGGTTAAAGGGTGTGTAGGCTGGGGACTATGGGTTGATATGGTGGTTTAATTCAGAACTTCGTACCTTGAAGGGAAAAACCAGGAAATTGGAGAAGAAATGGCGGTTTTCGCTTTTAGAGGAGTCCTATTTATCCTGGAAAAACAGCGCGCTTCTGTATAAAAGGACCCTGCGCCAAGTTAGATCTGTATATTTTACTTTACCAATAGAGGAGAATAATAACAATCCTAGGTTTCTTTTATAAATAAATAAAAAAAAACACAAAAAAAAAACAAGGTTTTCTACAGAAGGTCTCAAAAATCTCCAAGCAGGTACAGTCCACTGTATATTTAATATTTAAACAGATTACATTAATGTTAAGGTCAGAAATGTTTTTGTCCATCTTTAACAGGATTTTAGTTGATTCAGAATAACATGCGAGGAAAGAGATAGAGATAAAATGTCAGCGACTTTCAACAGGATATGTTTCATTAAAACACAATGGAAAGTTTAGTCCTTTCCAAATCGTAGTCATCAATCCTCTCAATGATCTCAGCCATGTCAAACAGGATGTTACACTAAAGAAATTGGAATTATTTTTTATTTGCTGTGTCATCGCTATATCTTCATACAGTGCTTCTAGCAGTGTTATGATATATAGGTTAATAACAATTATGGTAAGAATGACTGATTTCTTGGTGTTTTTTCTTTACCGTGCATGTTTTAGGAACAGTTGTAAATAAAAGTTGTATTTCTTATTATTTTCATTAATCAATTGTATTTCCAAGTACTAACTCTCAAGGCACAAACCTGGTGTAAGAAATTAAATATTAATGGTACTGAGCAACAACTTTTAAAATATATATGCATTTTGTGTATTAAAGCATAACTGTGTGCCTTTGTTTTGAAGTGTGCACCTAAAACTCTCACATCTGAAGATCCTAGTAATGCTTCAGTTTTGACACAGCCTTTTTTAGAGCTCAACATTGATGATTCGAAATAAAAATCGCTACTTCATTTTTGCTTGAGCTAATTTCCCATATTTGCCAATTTCCTATTTCTACTTCCATTTTGCATCTGTAAACAACGTACTTCAAAGCAATGTGTGTTTGATTAAGTAGGGATGTAAAGATTCATAAAAATGCTCAAAACTTTCGACTCTTTTCGCCAGGTACAGTCCAACAAACCTGGACCGACTGTCTTACCCAAATCACCTTCAAACCTCTATCAAGCTAAAGACATCAGCAACTTCAACTTTCTTTTGCACATCATTATACTTCTGTTCATAAACTCTTCCCAGTTATTTTACATACATTTTGCATCCAGGTATCACCAGAGACTGAAGCCAGGGGCTGATTCTTTGAAGTTGCCTTTGCTTCAGAAAGGAAGCTTTGACAGAAAGGTCAGGCCACTTCCGGCTATTGAAAATCATTTGCTGCTAAAGATCATGACATTAAAGTTATGAGCACAGAGGCCATAGGAGAGCAGCGGCAGTGAAGAGGAGAATAAGATGTGGTGGCGACGACAGACGGAGAGATGGGGATTGAAAACCCAAAAACAACAAGGAGAGAGATTGACGTCTGATAAGGGAGAACGATGGATGGGTGTCGTCCGAAAATTCAACTGAAAATACATCAATCAGGGACTGAATATCGAGGTGGCGATGTTGCCGTTGCATTTGATCCATCACTCTGTACCTCAACATTATGACCTCCACTTTACATCAATGTGTAACATCAAGTTGCTCGTGTATCTGTAATCTGTGTAAAATGACTTATGCAGTCTTAATCAATAGTTTCCCGCTTAGAAAATAATTGTATTTGGACTTCAGTTTGTTGGTACTTTTCACTCAAATACTAATCAAACTCTGTACAAATCAAGCTGTCCTGTGAAGTACTTAAGATATTTGTTAAGAATATATTAGAGAAGCACCAACATCATGACAACCATGAAATCGGCAAGGAATACAGGGATTAAACTGGGAAGAGATAAAAAGCAGAGGTTATGTTAAAAAACAATATCACATCATCCAAGAACTGTGTTTAATCCATCTTCATCCATTGTGCTACAAAAAATCTGGTCTTTATGGAAAAACTACGACTTTTTATGAAAAATGTTTTGCAGAAGCCATGAAGATGACAACGGAATATTTTGAGTAAGGCGCTCTGATTTGAAAAAAAAAAAAGAAAAAAAAAAGGCTTTTTGGTCCCTGTGCAAAATTATGTGCATGTAAAAAAAAATAAAAAATGTTTGTATAGCTCTTTAAACATTCATGACCACAGAGATTCACAAAGTCACTGCATTAAAACAATAAAAGCACGTTAGAAGCAAAACAAATAAGAAACAACACAATACCAAGCAAAAAGTGTCACCACATGTTTAAGTATTAAATACCTCTCTGAATTACCGTATTTTTCTGACTACAAGGCGCACTTAGAATCCCTTAAATTTTGTCAAAAATCCGCCTTAGGTTTGCTCTGAATTCAAACTGAAGGGGAATCAGTTTTGCAATCTCAAATAGGAATAGAGCGGCTGTGAGAGAATTTAGCATCAATGAATCCATGAAGAAAAGGAACTCAGACAGGTTAAGAAGACGAAACAAAGTTTTTGATGGAACAAAGCGAGGTAGTCTCAGTTAGACAACCGACTGGAGAAATAGATTGTTGAACAGTGGGCAGCCGGGAGAAGAGTCTCCAGAATCTCCATTCAACGATAGCACAAGACATGAAGGTTGAATACTTTCAGGGAGGTCCGTCTTGGTGCTTTCGTTTTATGAAGAAGCGTCATCTCTCCATCCGCGCAAGGACAACGGTGGCCCAGCAAGTGCAAAAGGATTACAAAGAGTGGCCATTTTCCGCACCTACTGCAGTAACAAGATTAGCGACAAAAAGATCCAGCCCAAAAACATCAACATGGACAAGGTCCCCTATACTTTTGACATTCCTGTGAACCATACTGTGGAAAAAGGGGGCCAGCGCGGCATCAATCTACCCTACCACGGGACACGATAAGTCGCATTTCAACGTTATTTTGGTGGCCATGGGTATGGGCAAAAACTACCACCCATAGTAGTTTTTAAGAGGAAGATGGTTCCAAAAGAAACATTTCCCGCCAGAGGAATCGTTAAGGCCAATCAAAAGGGCTGGATGGACGAGGAACAATGTGAGTGTGGCAGACAAAAGTAAGTAAAGAGATAGTTGAGATGTTTTTTTTTACATATCCCCATCCCTGTTGGTCTGCGACTCCATGTGCGCCAATCTAACCGCTTCTGTTAAAAAAATACACTGAAGCAAATTAATTCAGGGCTTGCCGTCCTTCCAGTGGAGTTAACAAAATACTTTACATTGAGCTGAAAAAGTATTTTATTCAGCAGATGATGTTCCTGAGATTGTGGAGAAAGTTGAATGAATGTTTATGACCCTGAATCATGTTTATTGAGACACATGTTGGATAATGCTCTTGAAAGTGAAGTATCTTACCCTGCTAGTTTAAAACTCAATAAACTTTTGAAATGATTCATAAAAAAACAAGTGGTTCTGCTGTTTATATATGGATTGAATACTTTGAATGCACTCTTGCCCTTTCCCAGCTTAAAGTTTTTGGGAAGTGTTCTGGAAATGTAAACCCCTTTGCTTGAACTCCACAAGTCTGGTTTATCCATATAAACTTCCAGAAGCCTGAAGGTACAGTCTTTATCACTTCAAGCAATAACACAAAAGTATGAACAGCAACTTAAAAGTCCAACTATCACAATGATCAGGAAGGAGCTTGTTTGTTACAGAGATTAAAATGGAAAG
This sequence comes from Orestias chungarensis, assembly GCA_032876305.1. Taxonomy (NCBI): domain Eukaryota; kingdom Metazoa; phylum Chordata; class Actinopteri; order Cyprinodontiformes; family Cyprinodontidae; genus Orestias; species Orestias chungarensis. The sequence goes on from JAVLVB010000290.1 coordinate 415,070, forward strand.
CATGGGGTCTCATTACTCCATTTTTTTTTTTAAACTACAGTTTATGAATAGAAAAAGATTTGAGCTAACACAATCCCAGCACATCAATTACCTGTGAAAGGTAGCTGGAAAATGCTAATGCAATACACTTAGCAATAGCAGACTTTGTTAATGCTAGCATATTAAATGCCAACCGAGCATTGTAATGCTATTTTAAAAGCATGCTAATGCCGTTTTGAAATTACCAAGTGAGGCCTAAAGTGATCTTTTTAACTTTCAATTGAGCATAAAGTTTGCAGGACCATGGTCTGCTAATGTTAAACAGACTTAGCCAACATTAGCATCATAACGCATGTGTCCAAAATGTGCCCAACGCCACAAGTTGGACCTGTGTGCAAATTAAAGTTAGAAGTCAATTCTGTGAACTCTTTATTGGAGTCTTTGTTCAATGAATAATGAAACATAGAGCGGATTGGCTTTATTTACCAAGAAAAAAGCAAAAGAAGGTCGTTGTCGGGTGCCTCAGGGCCATGTCTGGATCCACCAGGTAATTCAGAGTTTGGCGAGTTTAACTACCTACTCGAGTGTTCGCCACCCTCCACACTCAAAATGCGCAGCGCCGTACATCCCCCCCTAGACGTGCTTCTTGCATCCACCATAAACTCTGCACATAAACCAGACGTCCCACTCAAATTGCGATAAGTCTCAACAGAGAGAACAATAGGACTCAGGAGTTTGCAAAAAAATAAAAATAATAATCCTCCCAACATTATTTACCATTTACAACGATGCAGGGACAATGGACTAGAGAAGCAGAGAGAACCCAATTTACTCAAATAGGGACTATGGTCTTAAAGCAGCCAAGGAAAGATATTCATGTTTTTGGCTTCATGAAAGTACCCCAAATAAACTCCTGCTAGAAAACAGTAAAGCTTAGACTTTAATTTAAAGTGTCGCTCATGTCATGGTTGTGAGTGTGTTCACGTCTTTAGCTGCCGTTTAATTTGAATCTTCATAGGAAAAGGACAAAAGGCAACAAGATGAATGTCATGTTTCTGATTGTCCCTGTGGACGCTGTTCAGAGCATTGTAATGGACAAAGGAGGTCTGCTGTCAGAATGACAAGATGGAGAGGGAGATAAAATATCTAAAATGACAGAAAATCAATTTTTCACATAGGAAAGACAACAAAGGGACAGCTGATACTTAGCTTTCACTCATAAACCATCAAAGGAAACATTATCAATTTGAGAAAAATCAAAATCAAAGATAAGATGCACCTTTCACTTTTACAGTGAGTTGTTTGTACAATAGTTTGTTATTAAACAGAAAAGAAACATGTTGAAAATCATTCCTCTTCGTGCTCAACACCCAGGGTGAAAATGTGGCTCAGTTTTCTGAATGTGAACAACACCAATTGAACATTGTCTGAAAGCACAAAGCCTCTCGATTCTTATGTGGCACAAACACTTTGAAGAGCACTTCCTTAGCAGGAGTTTCTTAAAACACAATGTTCCACAATAAACCAGCTGCCTGGAAAAGAGGTTTCCTTTCGAGTTAAATCACAAGTTGTTGCACAAATCCATAAAAAAACAGTTTTAAAATGTAATATTACAGAAAACAAATGTTAAACGGTTGAAATAAGTTGAAACAGCAAAACTCTTTAACATGAATTTCATCAAATGAATGAAATAAAATAAATAGGAATCATTTTTTTCTCTCCTTGTTAGTGCAAACCATGCTAAAATAATATAACAAAATAGTAATTAAATTAGCAAAAAATAGGAAAATAGATAAAATCAGGTGAGATAAATTCCTTGTATTATATAGACATTTCATAAGACAAAAGATATAATATTCTAAAACTATTGTGTTAACATGAGGAGATCCGAGTATTCTCCTCACTTCTACTGACCAGATCAAATTAGGATGATTTAATCCAAAATATTCAGGGCTTAAAAACAAAAAAACAAGTGTTAAATTGGATGATTAAATTGATCTTTTTGAAATTACAAACTGCAGTTGTTTTCCAGGATATGTCTGGTCTTTGCCTTTGATATTCTTATTGTCTTGTTGAAAGCCTTTAAAATTTTTGGTTAACTGTACAAACTGCAAGAAAAGCAAAAAAAAAAAAAAAAATACAATAAAAAATTACTAGTTTTCTTTAAAGTGTCATAAAACTGTTCAAGTCCTAAGAATCCTAAGGATCAACTCTAAACATGGAGACAAACGTTTTTACAGTGGCTAAAAACCAATAGTAATAGTTTCCATAGATTATCAATTGGAACATAATTTTATTGATTTTAGTATTTAAATAATTTGCAACTACTGTGTGATGTTTTATCATGTACAGAACTTTGTTGCTGAAATGTGCTGTTCCAAGTCAAGTTTATTTGTATGGCATATTTGAGAGACATGACAGAGGGCTTCATGATTGACAGACACTAAACAAACAGTTTTTAAAAAGTTGACAATACTTGTCAAAAAAATAATAAGAATCAATAAAAGTAATCATTATCAAGATTTGAATAATGTCTAGAATAAATCAATAGGATTACATGGCCTTGATTTAAAAAACTCCGACTTTCAGTCTCTTTCTTTCTAGTTTACTTTAGGTTTGTTCCAATTTAGAGGGGCATAAAAATTTGAATATAGCTTCGCCGTTCTGGTTAACACGAATAGGACCAGAAGACCTGAGCAGTCTGGAATGTTGATAGAAAATATAATGCTACGATCATAAACTTGTCTTGCCTTAACTGGCAGATACAGGCTGAAACGCTGGGTTGTCTGATACAGCGTGTGACTTTGTTGTTTTAGGAAGGAGATTCCAAGTGGTACTACTGTCAAAAATAGGTTGTGATAGCTTTAATTACTTCAGTAATGGCGCTCCAATAGTGACGATGCGCTGAAAATGTGTCTTTCTGCGACTTACGGTGACACCAGTTACTTAGTTATAAGTTCATTTTTACTACGTTGCTTAATAACGTCTAAAATCCAGTTGGTGGAAAAGGACATGTACTGCAACTAAAAAAGAAAATATCCTAAAATTAAATAAACCAGAAAATAACCCGCGACCAGTAGCTTTAGCATGCTATGCTAACCTTATCAATACATTGTGATAGCATTAGCATGCAGAAAGGGCAAAGATGAAGGCAAAGTTAGCATGCACGGTTTACATGCTACTCTGACAATAGCATAGTATGCTAACATCTAATTTAGCAAAAATTTACATGAGCATACTTACTAATGTTAGCATTACCAGTCTTAGGTTACCATAATCATAAGCTAATGCCTGGGTCCATTTGTACAATGGACTCCCAGTATTTATGAGGATTGGAAAGAGTCAGCTGTAAAAAAAACAACAGAGGCTCTTTAAAAACATAAGAATAATTTGGGATTTACGATGAGAAAAATCCGAGACTAAGTAAGGTTAACTCTACGGCGCTTACAATTAAACTTCAGTTTAATCAAATCCTTAAAATAAATTACTGCATATACTTTAAGTTTAGTACAAAAACGTTATGTTGGCTTCAAGTACACACCTGTGTGTCTGTACAAAAATGTATTTTACACCATAAAGTTACTAGACAGTGTTCCTGTTCAATATAAAATCATATTTGCGGCTGTAAATGTCACGACACGTTCGGTCTCAGTAGATTCCCTAATCCAGCATCCTCGGGAAAAGCTTCTCGGACTCAGGTCGCGAGCCTGGCGAACAGCGCGGAGGGATTTGACCTTGATTCTCAGTTTAGCCGCTAATGCTTCTGGTCTCAGGTGGGAGACACTTTCACTGGTAGGATGAGGCCTGAGCTCGCCCTGCGCTGGGCTGAGCAGTCGGATCATCTGTGTCATCACACTCGGCTGAGTCTGAAATCTGATCAGGGCTTTTGGGACCTTTAATGGCTTTCAGAGAGGAAAGCCACGAATCTGAGTGTTTGTGTGTCGGCACGTTGAAGCATTTCCACAAAAAAAAATTCTTAATAATCCAAATAGGAATATTCTACAGTTAAATTTAGTCAACTAGTAATCCATATAAATGACCAGATTTGAACTTATCCCAGGAATTTTGATCAATGAAACATTCGGTATTAGAGTAATAAAGTGTAAAATGTTTAGTTTGTTGACATCAGGCAATTTTATGCAGGCTTTATGCAAATGTTTTCAGATGCTAACGTTTTCTGAACATACAGCCTTAAAATTCAACTGAAAACAATTATAAAGTCAGGAAAACTATTTTTAAATACCAACAATCCCTGTACTTGCTGGCATGGGTATTTCATTTTTCTAAATCCATTTTAGAAAGCAAGGATTGGGTTGCTTCAGGGTTGATATTCTTAAATAAAAATCAAGATTTCTTCTCAGGCCTGGCCCTCACCAACTTGGTGCCTGAGGAAAGATTTTAGGTGGTGCCCCCTTGTATCACTATAAAGTACTTGCACTACTAGTGTACATACTATGCTCAAGAGAAACGTAATATGAATAGCTTACATGAAATTAAATTTAAATGCTCCCATATAAAAAGTAAAATAAGAAAGATTACCTTACAAAGAACCATAATTGTGTTTTTGCTTCTAACTTTAGTAACTTCCTAACAACACATCAACTCCCCACTTGCAACAGCTTTAGGCTCTAGGATCTTCATATGGCAAAGTAATCACCATCATCATTATCATCATCATATGGCAACTGATTTGAGACCACACTCTTTATGCTTATGATGGAAAGACCACTGAGAGGTTCTGGCATCATAGTAGATCTCAAGTAGGTTTTATTCAGTTTGAGCTTGGAGAAGCTTCTTTCAGCAGCAGCCACCACTGTAACAGGGAGAGGCGAAACAGCAAAAGATAAACTTGAAAACATGTGATTCTTACATTTATTTAAAGGACAGTAACAAAGTTAACAAATATAGCTTGGCTTTCACGGGTAAGGTTTCAGATACTTGTACGCTTGGTAATCTATACATTTAGAAATCCTTTCAGGTTGCATTTTCAGATGAGCATAAAATACTTTTAGGGGAAGACGTCGAGGTAATGAGATGATTTTGTGATGCAGTTCCTTTAAGTTCTGATGGATATAGAAAAGACAATTATTTGTGCCTTAATTTGTGTTATATTTAAAAATCACTAACATTCTTTGCGTGAAATCTGTCATTGAAATAAAACCAACAGTTCCCTAAAGGATGGATACACAGACTGAATTAATGGAGTGAAGAAGTGGAAGGTTGAGAACCCACCACCATTAAAAAAATAAATAAATCCTAGAGCAAACCCTGGATTTTAGATTGTGGGTGGAAGCCAGAGTAACTGGCGAGAACCTCATTGATGCACACGGAGAACATGCAAATTGAACCCAGAAACTTTCTGCTTCAAGGAAACAGTTCTGCAGTAATCAGTGTGGCTGTAAACATAAACAAAACAGGTTTATGAAAACATTAAATCAGTTGTTCAGCCCGAACAAGAAAACATGCAGCTGTCTAGAGAGCAGTTGGATGCCAGATAGAGTAAAAATCATGACTGGACCGCTCTTCGTGTCTCGTTGCTCCTCACTTTTATTCATCCAAGCCACTGCAAGTTCATCCTGACGCCGTCTCGCCCTCCCAGAGGCAAACTGTGTTTTTATTTTTTGCTTCTCTGTGCAAATGTGTTCCCTTTCCGTGTGCGGTTAGATATTTAGAGCGAGCTTCCCTTCATGTTTGTTCTCTCAGCCTTGCGTTTGCTCGGCCCTCAGGGCCCTCGTACTGTACAAATACTGCAGACAGAACGAGAGGAAGCAGAGCAAATCCAAAACTTCCTGAGGAATCAAATCAGGAAGCGAAACAGACAGCAACAAGTACATTTATAAGGACGACATAGTTGCATCTCTTAAGAAAAACAGTATAGTTCAATCGCTGCTGCTTGTTTATCGGATTCTTCTAGAAAACTATTTTAGGTTCATTATTTTAGATGTTAAGGATCACGAACTAGATTTAGCGGTGATAACTGGGAAGTTCTGTACGGGTTGGCAGAAAAAACAAACAAACATGAAAATCCTTTAAGTATAGAGTCATTTTTGATTGATTAAACAAATTAATAAAGCTAATCCTCATTGTGCCTGCTGAACAGATTGCAGAGAGTGGGCAGGGCGACCTTCTCAAGGCGTACCTGCGGCACGTCAGTAGTAAGTTTTGTTCATGGATTCTCACAGTTTTGGACACGGCTTTAACGGGGGAGGAGGAAAAGACAGTTTGCATTTTAGCTATAAAAATAAAAAGAGATGGTGATACATTAAACCGGACAAGGGATGAAGAAGGAGAGGAAAATACCTCTCACTAATTCCCTCATTGAGGTTTCCTAAATTTGCATGTTTTCTGATCTCCTCCGTCAAAAGTCCACAAACCTGCAAAGTTTAAGACTTAAAAACATTAAATATTCGTTAATATCCATTTATACACAGTGGAAGCCATCTTGACAATACAACAAGAGCTAATTCAACAGTCTGCTATTGTTGTACAGCCGATTAGTGTCAAGGAAAACTTGATGCGGGCTGATATAAAATAAAATTATTTGCTGATATTGTACCGATATCAGATATTGGCACATCACTGTTACTTAACACTGGATCTACAAATCTAAATTTAAAATGCAATGTATAGAATTTCAAGATTTTCAGTTTGTTTAAAAATATTCAGAGATCCTTCACCAAACATCTTTTCTAATAAGTTAATTTCCATGAATAATTTAAAGATTCACTCCACAGAAAAATTTGTGACTCGGCAGGGTTTTCTGTTTCCTGTCGTAAAATGTGAAACCACCTATTCACTATTTAAGGCGAATTTACAACAGAAAGTAGAGATTTCCTCAACCTGATTGAAAAGCTGAGGTAGTGTGTGGTCTTTAAATCTTAATGAAATGAAACAAAAAGTGAAGAAGAGAGTAGAATCAGCCGTTTTAATTGATGCATCATTGTTTTTGGGTGAAGACAAAAGCAGAGCTTTGGCCAGAAGGACTTCAACGCTCACTTTAACTCATCCGTCTTCCCCAACTAATTTCAGAGGTTATTAAAAACATCCATTTAGAGGTCACCGATTCATTTGTAGTGCTTAAAATTAAGGTCCGTTCCTCAGTTTGTGATGCATTTCTTGTATAATTTTAAATACGCCGATATTTTAAAATGCTTCTCAAAATACATGATGGAGTTTTTCATAATTTTTCTAACCGATCAATTAATTAAATCTGATAACTTTGGCTTCACCATCTCTGATTCAGCAGGATCCAAACTCTACATTTAGTCTAATCTGGCTACAGCGGGGCAGATTTAAAACCCGCCTCTGTTTATTGGCCCTGCAGTTCTTGGGGCCTTATCATCCACTATCTCCTCTTCTTGGGCTGCGGTTCCTTCGCCTTATCCAAACCAGTCGCCTCTCACGCTTCGTTCCCCTCCCTTCCTCACTTTATTCCACATCTTTCCTCTCCTTATCGCCTCCTTTTTGATTATCTGCCCCTCTTCGATACCCCCGTTTATCTCCGCTTCCTGTCGGGCTTTGGTTACGACCACCCTGATTTCTCCTCTCTGCTGCCGCCCTACTCTGTGCAAAAGCGACCCGAGGCTGGCATGATGGATTTCTAGAAACCAAGGAAGCCTTTCCTCCGGGTAGCCGCCGCTGCGGATAATGCTGGATGAGCAGGTCGAATGGAGTCGGCGTGCATGAGGAGAAAACAGCTGACAGAAGCAACGAGCAATAATAGGGGAGACTGAGTTTGCCCACCCTGCAATAAATGCATCTCTTCTTTTTATGCTCGCAGGACGACGGGGGAGATGAAGCGGAGGCCATTTTCATGTAAAAAAAGCTTTGAATAAACAAAAGAAAAGTAAGTTTTATCTAAGGAGTAACTACATTTGACAAGTATGATGAACGAGCAGGAATATCCCTCGGAGGCGCCGTTCCTGGGAGGGTTTCCTGACACATGAAAAAAAAAAAAAGTGATGCGTGGAAATCGATGACGTAGATTTAGGGCAGGAGATCTGATTGAGAAGAAAAGCAATAAGATGTGAAACAGCAGGAGGGAGGAAAAGAAAAAAAGAAAAGAAAACCAGTAAAATGAAACTTGCTAAATCATGCAGATCCCGCATGAATTTCTGACAGTTTCCATAAAGTTTTGCTGGATGTCGTATACGAATCGTCTTCTTCAGAAATCGCCAACGCTCGTGTCGCTGCAGGCTGGGGATATAACAAAAACCCACCCTCTAATACCGTCTCTCCTCCTCCTCTGTCATCTCTCAGTTCCTGTTTCCAAAGACAAAAACATCTGGAGGCACCAAACTGTCCGCTGACGTCTGAAAGCATGTGTCACATCTGAGGACTTTTCCCCAAAGACTAAAAAACTTTCGCAGCGCTCTGCAACTGCAGAGTTGATGTCAACAGCATTGCCAGAATTATCAGACACCGAGAGGTGAAAGGATTTACTGATAGACGTTAACGTGGGTCTGTCAGAAAAATTACGCAATAAAACAAAAGAGTAAAAACACATACTTGGCGTCTAAATATACCATAGTTTCCGAACGCTTTCCTTTGAGGCGTTCAGGTGTTAGCCGCCAGGGAGAAGGTTGTTATATCAACATTTTCTTCATGCACGTTTGCAAGCAAATGTGGAAATTGGAAATAACCAACTCATTTTTTGAACACATTTTTTTGATGGAAACAAATTTGCAGAGTAAGTTCTGAAGTAAAATTATTCTACTTCCTGGTCATGCGTACCAACGACATTTGATCAGATTATGCTGTGTGTTGTCTTGTTGATTATCTTCCAAATCTATTGTTTGAAGCATGCCTGATTGGCATTTTGATGTTTTGGAATAATTTAAAGGGTCACTCAAAATTCACATGACTATTGGATGGAACCAAAGAATGTTATGAAGGAAAAACTTCTGCAATTATCTTAGAGGTGCGACCTCTGCTGACCATTAGTCTGGAAGTGAGAATGAGGACATTTACTTGAGTTCTACTACCTGAGTTCCACCATATTCCAGAGAAATAAAAATAAATAAATAAAATGACTTTGAATCTTCACAAGAATTGATATCCTAGCAAATTCCTCCTAACTTCAAACTTGGAAACGATTAAAGAAACTAAAAAAAAAAAAACAACAGCCTCAAGTCAGAACCTACAGGCCCTAATTAGTGTTAACATGACGGCAACGAAAACGGCTTAGGAAGACAACGACTACAGTGCTTACAAGTGCTCGACTTAAGCTTGCAAAGCTGAACATGAATAAACTACAAGACACTACAGAGTAAAAAAGATGTTTGTTCCCAACGCACTGCAGCATGTTTTGAAGAAAACCAAACATATGTGCTCCACAACCACATTCCAGCCGTCAAGCATGGTGGTGGAGGAGGGATGATATGGGCCCGTTTAGAAGGCTTGCAGCTGTCGTTTAGAAAAATCTAGCAGAAAGTAGAATGACGAGGAAAATAAAATAGCTGCCTCTTAAATGTTTACTGTGCTCACAACAGTTTCAGTATACAGAGAGAGATGAGCATGCTGGCTGCATCGTCAATGCTGCTAACCATCTGCAATACTCCACATAGTATTACCAGTTTGCATCGCAAGAATAAGATTAGGATAAACCAGAAAACAAGCCTCCCACTTAAAAGCTGGAATATATATATATATATATATATATATATATATATATATATATATATATATATATATATATATATATATATATATATATATATATATATATATATATATATATATATATATATATATATATATATATATATATATATATATATATATA
>JAVLVB010000290.1:424932-437511 GCA_032876305.1 Orestias chungarensis
TTTTTTTTTTTTTTTTTTTTTTTTTTTTTACTCTAAACAACTGTTTCTGAGATCTGTTAACTATCTAGTGAAAAGAAAGAAAAAAGTGATTTTGTGGCTGCGAGGTTCGTGCTGTCATGGTTCAGAGCTTCTAATTTCATCTGACTAGCCTGTCGACTCCTGCGGCTGAGTCTGATTCCAGTTCCAACTTATTCTCCAAACATTTACAGGCCTGTACCCTCAGAAAAAACTAAAAAAACCCAACTAAAATGAGAAATAACTGGCTTCCCAGAAAGACTCGAGCATTTCAGCCTGAAACCGGTCACAGACATATGAAAGTCATGTTCCTGAGGGGCAGGAAAAGAGCTGGAGCATATTTTAATTTTCAGCCGTGCTTTGGGTCAGCCGGTCTGTCAAAGCTCACAATATTAATTAAATAAAAAAGAAAAAAAAGAAAAGAGTTTCAGGCTCTTTGCATCTCCGTCAAATGAACTGCACACATGATGACACCATGCATGCATGTCAGAAGATTTAGCCTTTCCAATTGTGTGATGTTACGCAACATTCTCTTCATTTTGTTAAGCCGATCCGTGAAATCAACCATGAAAGGAGTCAAAACCATTCTCAACAGCGTTTGTAAGGACAATAGGACAGTGTGTCTGCAATAGTTTCTCTTAAACTGCAGCTCATCTGCTCTCCCTACCTCTGAAGGTTACCACCAGATCATCTGTGAGCGCCGCGATAAGGACCGTGAAAGGCAGCAAATCAGGTTAACTGGCGGCGTTGGACATCCAGCTCTCCAGTCTCTCTGTTAGTATTTGAGCCATTCATCAATCTTTACCATCTTTCTTTCATTCATATATTAGTCTTCAGTTTTGGTGATATCAATATTGACCTGATACCAAATCATACAGATTTTTATTACTTGGGTTTTGGAGAACGTTGGAAAATACCTGTTTAAGTGATATTACTTCGAGAACAATACTTTACACAAATATTAAATTTTCTACAAAGAAAGAAGGTTTTACAATTAAATAAATGACAAATTTTGTGATGATGGTGCAGATCTAAGATGTGAGTGGACTTCTAGTGTTGGACTGCTGTTGTCAGACTTTAGAAGCGAACCGATAAAATCCCATATTTGATTTTTGGTTGATATTAGACTGACATTAGTATAGAATAGGGTTACCTATGGTTCTTTTATCCCGTCTTTATTGGTCTATAACTTAGTTAAGATTATTGTTTGTTTATCCATCTTTTCCTACCTTCATTCATTCGTTTGTAAAGGTATTAGGCGGATCCTCCTTCCCCACAGCTCGTAGTTTGATCAGATTCCCCATTTAAAGCCAAATATCCGCTACAAACAGTAACAAATTCAAATTCCAAGTATTGGATACAGCCATGTCGAGTAGGTTCACATACTGTGTTGTTTTACTCTTGAACAGGGATCTATCAACGATCTATAACACATCTTTAAAAAGAGACCCCAAAACAAACCAGAGGAATCGCAGCTATGGGATTTCGGTTACAGCTGAGAAAGGGGAGCTATACTAAAACTTCGATTCAGCGCGTGTAAAATAACAAAATATAGATATTAAGATAGGGTTGCAATAAACTGACTTACTCACCCAAAACAATGAACTGAGTCAAACTCATCACTTGTATTGAAGGAAAATCAACTGAAGTCCGAATCCAACTGTCTGGTGCAGTTGGATTTAACCAGTTCTAAGTTTTTAACCAGTTCTGGAGTTTTAACCAGTCCTAAACACTGCATAGTATAAGAGATGTGAAAACTCTTCAGACCAGTAGCTCTGATATCCCATCAGCTGCACTTTCATGGTGCATTCAAGTACATCTAGAACACTGGGCTGCCAATCAACTCTAAATATATTAAACAATAAATAGGATCAAAAACATTAACATTTTTAATGGTTTGCTGCCAATCTATTAATAAATGAACAGTAATATACATCCAATGGTAAAATGTATAAAAACTACAAACGTGTTCTCCTTGTTTTTTTAAATAAAGTTACATAACTGAGTTAAAGAGGCTGAAACATTTCATGTTATAGAAATCTAACCGTGGGGTTTTCCTGGGATTTGTTTCTCCTAGAGGTTTTGTTTTGTGGCAGTAAAGCACCTGTGAACCACAAAACAGGACCGACACCATGTGACAAACTGCAAATGAAACCAAGCGACAGACGCCTCGGGTCTGCTCACAGATCAGTCGTTCTGAAAAGAGCTGCCTGCACAACAAAATTCTTTTAGCTTTTTAAACATTAAAAAGGTAGAAAGACAAAGTGAAACACTAAAATGTTGTTTTTCAAGATGCAAGAAATTATTTTGAATGCCGGGGCAACGAGTTCCAGATGAACAGACTGCTTTCAGCTTCAGGCCTGTTCTCCCCTCCTCCTGGGATCCATGCCTCAAGAGAGAGGTGAGATTTTTTTCAGGGGCCACATCACAGACTAATGAGATCCCGGTCGGAAAATGGCTTTCACAAACTCAGGCTCACCTCCATGATCCGAGCTGGAGAAGCATTGTCTGTCATCTGTGAGGTTCAGACCGGGTGAGTCCATGTTCTCTCTTCTCAGTCAGAAAGTGGAATAGAGCCAAGAGATGCGTTCCTCACATCACACTGCGCTCACCTGAATGTGTAAAAGCTCTGCTAGGCTTCTAGGCGGGGTCAGTGTTGGGATGAGTCAGGGTCACCGCAGGCTGCCATCCACACCAAACGGGACACGCGGTCGAGGTTTCGCAGACGAGAGCACACCAATTGGACGGCCATGTTTGTCCTTAGTAACAGAAGCTGTTGAGCAAATGAGATGCAATCATACGAAGGAGAGGGCCGCTTCGTTTCTTTCCTTTCAGTCAGGAAAAGTTCCCTCCACAGCAACTGATAATATGCTGCGGAAGACGCTGAACCTCTTCTACCTCAATAAAAAAATATCACACTTCAACATCTAGCTTATATTTTTGTTTGCTTTTTATATTAGAGTCTAAAATATTGTCTTATATGGATTTTATGTCACTGACCATTAGAGGCCAATTATACAAAAATCAAAGGTATCAAAGGATTTTCAGAAAAAACAAGGCCAGCATTTACTTTTAGCCCACTTCACTCTGTTCAAGTTCAAGTTCATATCCCAGAGATTCACACCATCATCTGGTACAGGACATGGCAGTTCACTAGCCGTCATCATTATCAAGGTACATTACTATTCAGAAATTATGGCCACTTATAGGGTCTTATATACCCGAGCCACTAATATGGGTTGTAGATTCTGTCTCATGCTACCACGAGTGTGAAAGAACCACCAACATTCAAAAGAGACCGAAGCATCGGCCCGAAAGCATAGGTACCCAGAAATGGTCTGTGGTCCCCTCCTGCAGAACATCTCCTTTATTGAGTGTCTTGCTAATCGCCAAAGATTTCCACCTGTTTATTCCATTTTCACAACAGCATGTGAAATTGACAGTCAGTGTTGCTTCCTAAGTGAATAGTTTCATTTCAAAGAAGTTTGATTTCCTTGGAGTTATATTGTGTTGTTTAGTGTTCCCTTTAGTTTTCTGAGCTGTGTATTTCCTTTTGACATCTTACCTCACCAATTACATTCCATCCATAAAATCCTGAAGTCCTCATTATCATGCACCTCGTGAAGGAGATGGTGAAACTCAAAGCAGGAGACTTCATTGTTTGGATAATCTAAAGGGTTCTGAGTTTAAAAGTAAATAAAAGACTATGCTCAGATCAGATATGCGTTTCAAGATGTCTTAGATGATGGAAGAACTTTATTTTGAATACTCTGAACATTGCTGGCTTAATGAATGTCAATGTTTCTCCATTTGCATATGTTTGGCTCTAAAAATCATACGTGCATGATCCGATTTGCTCCAAACTGAATATGTATGATCTTCGTCAGCCCTCAAACATCTTGTTAGGATGGTTTTATAATTTGAATCAACTCAGCCTTTTGATTTATGCTTGCTGCAGAAGGAATGGATCTAAAAAGTTCCAGGATAGCAGTACTAAAGAAATAAATCAGGAGAGCCTGTTTTGACTTGGAGGGACGATACAAACTATTACGCAGTTCAGCTCTAAACAACAGCTCCAAACACAAAGAAAAACTAAACACCGCCGAGTAGATTCCATACTCATCCGTTAACCAATTACTCGCTAATGATTACGATGAGTATTTGGCATGGACAGATGGCAGCTGAGCCATATTTGGAGACATTTCCTGTTGAATCCTCTCCATCCGTTCCAGCGTGAGCTGCAGACGTTTTTCAGACAACGATCAGAGTGATGAGGCTACTGATTATAGCGGTTATTAAAACAGGACGGACACTTGCCTTCACAACGTATTAAAGGTTTAACAAATGTCTGACAGCTGGAAATTTAAAACACTTTAGGTTAAATATGCCTCTAATTACACTGAGCTGTCGGTTTCAAAAGGAGAAAATATGAGTAGATTAATCAGTGGATGAGCATTTCTAAATGAAGCTTCAAGTTCTGACCTAAAGTTTTTATTTTAGGTCTTATTCTATTTCATTTTCTTTTTTGTTCATTTAATTTTTTAGCTGCTTCTTTATGTGGCTTGCATTGAAAAAAAAACCTGAAACAGTCTTATCAAATATCCCAATATCAATTAAAAGTAAAATACATCTTCTAGTTCTCAAAAAGTGATATATGCAAAAGCATATATGAAGACATGAATAATGATCCCATGTTCAGCCTGCTACATCTGCCCAGCGACTCTGAACAGCAGGGTTAAAAGATCACTAAAGCCAAAACCTACAGCCTTATCATGGGCTTAGCCAATCAGCCCCAAGGATATTAAATGCCCATCTTGGATTGACTTAGCCAACACAATGTGTTTAAAACAATTATCATAGCGTCAAGCTGCATTTTCTTTCAAATATTTTAGACATGTAAAATCGATGTAAAATCGGAGAGCGGGCAAATTTTCAACGAATAAATCGGAGGTAGATGTCGATGTTGGAAAAAACCAATGTTAGGCACATGGATGTAATTTTGTGGGGGGGGGGAAACAATGTTCGCTACACCACACCGAAATTGTCAGCACTAGGACCATTAAACTTAAAGAGTAAGAATTGAAACCTAAAGGAACTACGAGAAAACATGGTGAACTAATATAAAAGAGTTTCGTTATTTTGATTTCTTTGAAATCAAAATTTCATCCATGGTTAGGCATTATACCTGAATCATTAAATTCAAAAAAGCAGATCCCTGATAATTTACCAGAATTGATCAAGCTGGGACGTGTAGATGTGAGATAGGTAGAGTATGTTTAGACTAATAAAAAAATTAATAAAAAGTTTCCAGTCCCGAAACGGGGAAGAAAAACAGCAAAATGCCAGAATGTGGTAATAAAAAAGCTTCAGGTCAGTATCTTCAAATTACATTGTAAAAAAAAAAAAAAAAAAAAAAAAAAGCTAGTTTCTGGGAAAATATGAGCCAGAAACATAATGGTGTCACTTCTAGACATTCCTGTCAGTTCCACTTATTTAAAAGATGTTTAAAAGGAGCAGAAGTTACCCAAATTTATCCTCTTCACACGGCTCCACACTTTCACTGAATTTTAAGTTCCCAGGGGCAAACAAGTGAGGTAATGAAGCGCGACAAGGATGGCTCGGCTTCCCTCTGCTCCCAACACCCCCGAAGCCTCACATTTAGCCGGCTAACTGCAAATGGAAAGTGGGCTAACTGCAAATTGAATGTCGCCTAGCAGAGACGGCCGACGTGAGAGACCGAATCAGGTACTTCCAAGAAACGAGGAAAAAAGAAAAACCTGATGGTGCAGCATGTTTTTCTTACGTTCAGGATATCTTCAGATGTTCTTTGTGACATCTTTGAATTGTCACTGAAACAGATCAGAGGAGATTCTAATGCTGTTTTTACTGATCACAAATATGGCTGTAAAAGCCAGTTAGGTCACTGAAGCAGAGGCAGAACAAGCAGCTGAGCTTCAAATACAGGAGCAGGTCTCACATTTGGGGTGCTCATAGTTACAGAACAGCGAATGACTCTTGTATTTCTGAGCAAACCCATTTCACCAAGTGCACTTATGGCTTAACCTTTAAATGACCAGTTATTAGTTTAAATTTACCTCTTAAACTGAATTTTTACTTGACTTTTTTCTCCTTACTGGTTTGGCATCTGACTGTTTATTGTAAAACAAGGAGTTGAGGCTCAGAAGGGAGAGCAAATACACAGATGAGCATGTTAATTATTGTGATTTTCAAATCTAAAAAAATACACTAAAATGAACAAAACAAAAAAACAAAAAACAACACACAAACACAAAATTTTTTACAAAATCAACGCCAGTTTCCCCAGATTCAGGAAATAGGAAAATACATCGCTCTGACTAACAAGTTAATGGATTTCAGAAATAAACACAAAATAAATAAGTCAGCAGGTGTTCAACATTTTTAAATATTAAAAAGCAGGTAGGACAATTTAAAGAGATAAGAAGAAGATGAGCAACAAAACTATGTTAGGAATATGCAAAATCAAGTTATGGAGACAGTTAAAAAAGGAACAAAACTATTTTAAGTTTATGTTTTGGGATTCAGTATCTGCCTCTGGTTGGGAGGGACCTGAAAACGTCAGTAAAGATGTAGATGACCTGTGCAATGATTCAGAGTTTAGTTGTATCTCACCCGTCAGCTTACAGGAACATTTCAGCATCAGCATCTTCAGGCTTTTATGCTAAAGACCCCATTGTTTTCTGTAAACAGACGCCCAACAACAAGCTGAATGGGAAACAGAGGGATTGAATCATCGTTTTATCAACAGCAGGCACATTTAAACCTCGTGAAGGTGTAGAAGAAAGGCAGGAAGCTTCACAAATACACGAACGGAGCAGCAAGAGACGAGTAATCCGCAACCTACAGTGTGACAGCACTCTGAAAGAGAGCGTTGATCTGGATTCATTTCGGATTTGCAGGTTCAAGTTTACAGATAAAAAACCATCTCCACCTTTTTCCCTGACCGTTTTGATGTGCCGTAATCCCGCCATCCTCTCAGGAGACATCCCATAAAACCCACTCCATGGTTTCATTTTGTCAGGATGAAGTAAAATGACTTTACTGCTGACTGATAAGACACACACAGATTTTACACAGCAATTAAAAACAGAACCGGAGGATAAAAGTAGATTAGGACCCGAGCCCACCTACATGCTAAGGACAGTCGACAGCAAGTTAAAGGAAAACTGAGCCTTTTCTATCTGCATTTTTTTCTCTACATACAGATTTAAGCAAAATACTATTCATATTTCTGGCAAATTAAATTGAAACTGGCATCAGTGGATTGTCAGGCTAGCAGAAAACATTGAAAATATATTCACTGTTCCTTTGTGTAAATAAAACGGCCTTAAAAACTTTGTTTTTTTGCTCTGCATCAGCCGGCTAAATAAGATCACTAGTTGATGGGAAACAGGAATGTCAGATGACGTTTATCACAGTAATGAATTAAAAGTAAAGAACCTAATTTATATTTCTGTTAATATACTGGTGGTTTTGTTGTTCTTGTGGTTGCACATTAATATTATCAAGTGTGCTTCTTTGTTTTGCACAGTCTCACTGATGATTGTTTTTGTTCTATTAAGTCCTAAACCTCTGAGTTTCTCTAGCATAATGCTCTTCTTTCAACATTACACATGACCATAACATATGGATTTCTCGAAACATTTAAGTAATGACAAATAACAGCGCCTAAAACACAGAAGCAAACAAATTAATTAGTCAAACAAACAATCATGTGGCAGGAATTATGATAATGGTGGCGAGGAGCTACTTTGGACTCTTGCTGTATCACAATGACAGATAAAGAGGTGATATAGAAAAGTGAAGCTTCTTCCTGTGAGCTTGCAGGAGTCTCTTCTGACATTGTGATGCAATTCAGCTGAACTTGAGAGACGCTTTGGGACTGCAGCCGAGGGCTTTCACTCAGACTCAGGGCTGTTTTTATTTCTGTCAGAAAGAATTTGTCTCCCACTGTGTCCTCCAGGTGAATAAGAATATTAAGAGTCCCCACAGACTTATCACTTGTGGCTGAAAAAGTCAACTCATCACTGAAGCTGGATTAAACTGCGCAGAGAAAAAGCAGGAAATAAATATTACCTGCCATTTTCCTGCTGCATGTACTAGATCTGTATTGTTTGGTTTCTTTTTTAATAAGCTCTTCAAAATGTAATGCCATTCTATTTACAAGATGACACAGGCTCTCAACCTCATCAGCTGTGTTGTGTACAAAGCATTTTGATGCAAAAAATGTTTCCCGTCGAGCCGTTTAGTGAGCAACACAGAGTTTGCATATGGTGTCGTAAAAATCGACCTTTGCGTGGAAATTGCCACGAGACGTCCACTTTGAGTGAATCTTAAGTACGCCAGACTTCTAAGGAGTGAAGAATGTAGTTTTTATCATCAGTAGCTTTTAGCTTCACTAAGTAGCTTGACACTTGGTAGCTTTTAGCTTCAGTAGCTGTTAACTGAGTAACTATAAGCTTAAACGGTCCTTAGCTTGACTCTGAGAAGTGTTTACTTTAATATATGTGAGATGTTATTTTCTGTTGCTTTAAAACTCGCTTTCAATAACACATTTAGGCCAAAAGTGAACTTGGCTTCCAGCAGTTGCTAGCTGTAGTAGCTGTTAACCTGAATGCAGTTAGTTTAGATAGTGATTAGCTTAGCTCGAGTTACCAATAGTTTAATGTTTAGTAGTTTTAGTAGCTATAAAACTGGTTCTTAGTAGCGGTTAGCTAGACAATCAGTGGGGTTAAGAGTAGCCATTAGCATAAGTAACAGTTAGCTTGACTAGCTTAAACTGAGAAGCTTTAACTTTTAACTTGATGCTTAGGAGTCGTACAATAAGACTAAATAGGCTCTAAAAAAGACTTAGCTGGCACAAGACAAAATTATATTGAGCCCACTGCTAAAGTAGCCTTTAGCTTTAGCCTCAGTATGTTTAAGCTCAGTATGTTAAGGCTCAGGGAAGCAGCTACCTTGAGTAAACCCCTGAGTAGTCTAAATAACCATTATTCAAACTAAGACAGTAGATGGTAGCTTGACAGTGTAGCTAAGTTTGAGTAAATGTTAAACGTTTCTTCTTTTTGATATTGAAAGCAGTTTTAAAAGCGACTTTGCATATTATTTTGGACGTCACAAATGACACAGAAATAATTGGTTACAGAGCTGGTGGCCCTCCAGCTGAGAAATGATGCTGGCTGACGCCTGTGTTTTGAAGTTGCCATGCTGAGTCGCTGTGGCTCTCTAAACATAACCCGAGCACAAACATTCGTCTTCACCCGATAGGTCGACTCCTTTTAAGGTCATGGAGCTTCCAGCAGCGTAAAGATCCAGTCTGAGGTTCCTCAAAGCCATCAATGCTTTTCATATTTTTAAAAGCAGAAATTATTATGAGCACTACGGGAAAACGATTTAATAACAAACTGGCTTGCTTCTTAAAAGTCAAAGTCGTTTAGTAATGTTACTCTTAGTTGTAATGTGACTGCATGCCTGCAGATTTCTGTCAAAACTGACTTTTAAAGATGTAAAATTCAGCAAATAAGCTATTTATTTTCTTTTCGGGCATTTCGTCTTCTACTTTCATTTCCATTGCACTACCTCTAACCATAAATTAAAACCATAAAATTAATAGTTCAGGTCCATCTGAATTGTAACTAGTAAAAGCATTAAATTATATAGTTTTTAAAAAGAAACCAAAAAGTTTCATATTTTATTTTTATCGCGAATATAATTTTGGAGCTTTGAAGTTTGGATCGTGTCTTTATATCTCTGACAGAATTCACATCGTACTCATAACATTTCGAATTGAGGTGTAGCCACTTCCTTTTATATTTTTTACATCAAAACAATCTGGTACAAAAACAAGGAAGCAAGGACATTTCAGTCAGTTTAGTATAAAACACCTGGCTGGTACAGAAATTACGATTTGTGACTGCAAAAAAATATCTAGTTTGTATTTTTGTCAGCGTCAAAACTGTTTTTTTTGTAAGTGTGGGAAAAAAATAAAAACAAAAAAGACCTGACCGCACAGCTCTAGAAAATATGGGTGGGGTGCCTGTTTTCGAAGTTAGGTTATACACCTACAACCCTTTAAAACTAATGAACATAAACCATTCAGTCAAATTCAGTCAACTTAACGCGACTGAATTCTTAGAAAATGTTAACTCGGAATCATCCCAGATGATGTACGTGAATATATACTACGATTATTGGAGAACAGAATCGGTTTATGGTGGAGCAGATTCCCGTATCTTATTTCGGAAGTGTGAAATAAAAGCCCTGGTAATAATTTATACTTCTGTGAGTTTATTTTTTTATTTGCAGCTGTTATGGGATGCATTCATTTTCAGATTTTTGCTCTTCTGAGCAGAATGCAGGAAATCACAGTGAGGAAAAACATCATTTTGTTTTAAAGACAACGTTTGTTTTAAAGACAGGTAAGATTACACAATCACGCTCTTGATCCCTTTTTTGTAACCTAACTTTTCCATTTTTAACCAGAAAACTTCGGCTAAAGAAGTCTACAAGCTACTTTTCTTAAATATTGGGATGACTTCCTGCCAAGGACTTCAAAACTGATGTTCTACTCAGAACAATTTCACTCTTCTGCACCTTTCAGCTTTTCGATCCTGTCATAACTTTTTTCCTCTTTTTTTTTTTTTTTCCCCTTTTTGAATATTTTAGGTTCACATTTAGCTAAATGTATTGCAATGTTTCTATTGTTTAGCAAATTTCTTTGCTCACTATGTGCCATTTTTGTTAACTTTTTTGGACTGTGCTAATTTAAACAAGTTGTAAATCTATAAAATAAACGCAACTGTGTGTGAGAGTTGCACAGTGGAAACGAGGATTTGCCTCCAGTGGAAGGACGAACAAGCGTAAAGAGACTGCGCTGCACATTTAGAACATTTCATTGTGGATGTTTTCAGGTCTGACAGCGCAAAAGAAAATAGGAAGCTAAGACTGGTGGCTCAACACACACACAGTCGTTTTATGTTAGCAATGAGCAAAAGCCATCCCAAAATGACCGCAGGATATCTTAAGCTTAAAAATAAATGGACCAAAAAATATATTATTACAGTTTTACACTTGGGGCACAACATTTGATTTTTTTTCCACAAGGCAAACTCAATTTTTTAGCAGGAAAAAGGCTTAGGTGTAGGGAAAATAAGTAAAACCCTTAAACACAATGAAAAGAGGGGCTTTTAGAATCTCTGAAGACCAATAAAATAGAATGCGTTTTAAAATGAAGATATTAAATTAGCAACAATCGTTGTATAGAGTCAACAACGTTGCTATAAAATTTAGCCATTTATTTTTTAGATGGCAGATATTCTTTCCCAAGTAAGCAGTATTTCCTAATTGAATAATCCATTAGCACTAGAACCTAATACTCTGGCAGATTGCGTTCATTTTTGGGGTTTGCCAGTTACTATCGGAGGTTTATTTCTTGTTTTTAAAGCATGGCTGCTCCTTTGAACCGTCTTGTTGCTAGAATGCTTCCTCCAGGCAAAAAGGGCAAAACCCCAAAGAAGCCTTTGTGTGGCTTCTGGGATGAGGAGTGTGAGCAGAGTTTTTATAAGCTCAAAGCTGCATTAATAACAATTCCTGTTCTTACTTACGCAGATTTCCAGAAGCCATTTGTTTTGGAAGTAGATGCCAGTCATGCAGGGTTAGGAGCAGTACTCTCTCAAGATCATGGGGGTAAATTCCGCCCTATAGCGTTCGCAAGTTGCAGTTTGAAGCCCACTGAGCGGAACATGAAGAATTACAGCTCTATGAAATTAGAGCTTGTTGCTCTTAAGTGGGCTGTTACAGAAAAATTTAGAGAATATCTGTTGGGCAATAAATGCACAGATAATAATCCATTAAGCCATCTGGCAACGGCAAAGTTCGGAGCAACAGAGCAGAGGTGGGTTTCTGAACTGGCAGCTTTTGATTTGACTTTGAAATATCATCCTGGTTCTCAAAATGTTAATGCAGATGCATTGTCCCGTCAACATGTTACACACAGAGAAGTGGAAGCTGTCTCTGGTGTGGATAGGGGTTGTATGGGAGTACAGGAAAAGATCAGTGTGTTGCCTGGTCTCTCAAGAGATGATCTCTGCACATTCCAGCATAGGGATCCTACAATTGGTTCTTTTATGCAATTTTGGACCAGAGATAGGATGCCTGATGCTAAAGAGAGGAATGAACTCAATAAGGCTACCCGGGAATTGGTTCGGCAGTGGAATCGGCTTAGGGAGCGAGAATCGATCCGTTATCGCTGCGTCCAAGCTTCTGATGGGCAGGCTGAGGTTGAACAGTTTGTGTTACCTAAGTGTTTGCAGGAAGGTGTCATCCGGTCACTCCATGATGATCATGGCCATCAGGGGGTGGAGCGGACTTTGCAGCTAGTTCGCTCACGGTACTATTGGCCCAATATGTACTCAGATGTAGAAAAGTGGTGTAAAAACTGTGAAAGATGCGTGGTGTCAAAAGCTCTGTTGCCAAAAGTTAAAACCTATATGGGCACAATTAAAGCATCTAGACCTAATGAGATTC